>CANNZV010003425.1:0-63770 GCA_947561585.1 Caprella mutica
ATTCAATATTTTTACTTGAAATTTGGTACACATTAGTTTAGTACAAAAACTAACAACTTGTAAAAATACAGTAACGTTGGTTTATAAATAAGACATGTGTTTTTTTAACATAGAGTGAAACCTTCTCGTTGTAACTTGTTTCTGACAAATAGTTAGTATCTTGTTGAAAAAACGGTTTTTTTATATAGGTTGCCCTAATAGCCTAAAAATCAGAGGTTAGCTTACAAATGTTCGGACTAAATGTTTGGTTCGGAACAAATGTTCGGACCAAACTTTTCCAAATTGGGTTCGCTATACGGAGGTTCGGAACCTAAAATCGACGAAGATTCGGGTTCGGATTCAGAACCTAAAAAAAGGTTCGCGCGCCCAGCTCTGTATATATTGATCAAAAAATATGTACATATGAATATCTTTTTAAGTCGCTCTTAATGAAATTAACATTTATTTATACATGTATGATGTGTAACACAGAATATCTATTGGTGTCTGCTCATTGATTCCACTTTCCTAGATACATTTAATGCATTGTGATAAACATGTTCATCCTATAATTCAAATTGAACATTTCCAACTTTCTATTAACTGAATTGGGATAGAACAGTAAAGCAAAATTTGTAGATAGATAATCTAAGAGCTTTTTGCCAAAAAAAAACCTGTCACCATTCATGAAATATTAATTTCTACGGAGTTTCACCAATATCGATAATAAATATTTTGTCTGCAGTCATAAATTACATACCGCAGAATTTCAGTCTAAAACAGATATCAGATTTACTGTTATATATTTTTGAATATGGTTCAATTAATATTGTCTGATTTTCTTTAACTTATTTCCTGGTTAGTGGAATCCAAATTTCAAGTGATTATCATTTACCTTTCACATAACTTAAATCAAATGTTTCCATTACATCAATACTCTTTGTAAAATTTTATAATGTCTAACGAAATGAAGGTATGTGATATAATTTTAATAGTGGCTGATTTCATGAACTTATTTGTTCATCAGTTAGATTCAGTTGAATAATGTCATCAATTGCTTAAATTATCAAAATAAATATCTAAAATGCGCCAAGAATTTGGAGTTAAATTTCTCATTTTGTTCAATTGAGAGAGCCCCCTAAGGGAGCAACAAAAAGTAAATCTGATCCACTCAGCTGGCAGCCAGTTCATCCGAACACCGAAATGTACGGAACGGTCATCAGGACCCGGAAAAACCGGGCAGTTTCCCGCTCAGAACTGACCACTAACAATCATCATCGTGGGTCAAAATTTGGCAAGATTCAAACTTGCTCCAAGAACAACATACTAAAGAAATGATCCTTTGGAGTATGGTCTTAAATTTGATTCGGATGAGTGGAAATCAGATTCAAATGACTGAGAGGATTTAGTGAAAATTTAAAATAGTTATGTGGTTTTTAATAGTTGACTAATCCCAGTATAATTCAATATTGATAACACTCAACATAATATATGAACATCAAAACTAATCCATGGTTACTTTACTAAGTTGAAATTTTTAAATAAACATTCACAGTTCTTCAATACAAATCGAAAACATCTTGTGCACTAAAATCCACGTGGTTCACTTAATGCTTCATAGAAAATTTATAGGGGTAACTGCAGCATTCACTTAACAGAATGAACTCTCACATTACATTTAATATTACGTCAATTTTTTTCTCTTGTAGGTGAACAATTCATTCATAAAGCTTACCAAAATTCTCTACTTTATATACAGCATAATGAAAAAAATTGGCAGAGACTATCTATTATAATATTTTATTTTTAGAATTTTTTAAATAAAATCTCATTATTTGAAATTTTTCTATACGTTTAACACTATTTACAACAGAGAGGATAAATGAATATAGTTAAAGATAGTGTTCACCAACAGCACAAACTAGTTATTGTGTTTCTTATTAGTTGTGAATGTCAGTGAGAAAATTATATGAATGAGACAAAAATGAATGGTAGGTGTTGATGTTATAACGGGTTTCTTTTCCGTTCAAATGATATAATAATTATACTGCTGCTATGTTGTCTTCATTTATTATTCAAATTACATTAATTAATTTGATAAATTTAATGTCACTAATTTCATCAATTTGCCATATTTATCCTGAAATATTAACGATAATTTTTAATTATTCGATAACAATTTAAATTTTTAATGATTGAAGGATCACATGTAGAATCAGCAGGTCAAATATGAATTGAAAAAATGCCCACAGGAAGTATGCCTACATGAAAAATGCCCACAGAGAAAAATGCCCACGGAAAAAAATACAGAAACATATGGAAGCGTTTTTAGTAAGGGAATAAGTTCATAATTACAGGATCAATTATTTAATTAGTTTTCTTTGTCATCCACCTTTTGTTTCATTTTTCTTATGAAAGTTCCTATGTAAAAACATTTTTAAAAAGTTTACCATAGTCTTACAATTTACCTGTGAGACCCTAGTTTTCTTGCTGCCTTCATATACATAAGTTGTTTAATATTTATGTACGACGCAGCTGTTATCACGTAGTTTTAGTTTGTGTTGTGAAATTGTTTAGTCATTTTATATTTCTTGTTTAGGGATTGAATATTTTTCCAATTGTCATAAATATGTCAGTGAATACATATTTGATCTCTTTACTTATTTGAGTTTTTCGCCTCAAATTTGCCTTCCAAAATATATATATTTTTTCATATATCGATTACTGTAGAGTAAAGTAGGGGAATAACGACTCATGAACTAGCTTGGACTCAAACCAAAGAAACCCCAATGAAAATCAAAGCTTCTAAACACTCATTAAATGATTGAATCGTAACATATATTTCACTTTTTATTTAAATTTAATATAAATTCGATTACGTATAATTTAAATATTTCCCATTTGGTTTAATATAACTTAAAGCAAAATTATTAATTCGATTTATTATTATTTATTGGGTGCTTTTTTCCTTGTGGGCTTTTATACCTGTGAGCAATTTTACTTTTGGGCATTTTTCACCGTGGGCATTTTTCCTGTGGGCTTTTTTCCGGGAACCGTGTGGGCCATGAGCTAAATATTTATGGGCGACTACTTTATTTATTTTTTGGTTAAATTGGGCAGCGGTGTGAGTAATGTCATCGACAATAATAATTCACAACCGATTAGTTGAAAAGAGGACGGAGCACTGACTAATGCAAAGACAATCTTAATAATAGATTTACAATAATTTATATCAAAATTGTCTACAAATCAATCAAATTATTTTCAATTAATTCTCTCCCTATGTATTTTAAATAATACTTTTATGAATAACTGTGGAATAAGTTTTACCTTTTCCCTCTAAAAATTGATACATATATATATTGATCAAAAAATATGTACATATGAATATCTTTTTAAGTCGCTGTTAATGAAATTAACATTTATTTATACATGCATGATGTGTAACACAGAATATCTATAGGTGTCTGCTCATTGATTCCACTTTCCTAGATACATTTAATGCATTGTGATAAACATGTTCATCCTATAATTCAAATTGAACATTTCCAACTTTCTACTAACTGAATTGGGATAGAACAGTAAAGCAAAATTTGTAGATAGATAAACTGAGGGCTTTTTGCCAAAAAAAAAACCTGTCACCATTCATGAAATATTAATTTCTACGGAGTTTCACCAATATCGATAATAAATATTTTGTCTGCAGTCATAAATTACATACCGCAGAATTTCAGTCTAAAACAGAAATCAGATTTACTGTTATATATTTTTGAATATGGTTCAATTAATATTATCTGATTCTCTTTAACTTATTTCCTGGTTAGTGAAATCCAAATTTCCAGTGATTATCATTTACCTTTCACACAACTTAAATCAAATGTTTCCATTACATCAATACTCTTTGTAATATTTTATAATGTCTAACGAAATGAAGGTATGTGATATAATTTTAATAGTGGCTGATTTCATGAACTTATTTGTTCATCAGTTAGATTCAGTTGAATAATGTCATCAATTGCTTAAATTATCAAAATAAATATCTAAAATGCGCCAAGAATTTGGAGTTAAATTTCTCATTTTGTTCAATTGAGAGAGCCCCCTAAGGGAGCAACAAAAAAGTAAATCTGATCCACTCAGCTGGCAGCCAGTTCATCCGAACACCGAAATGTACGGAACGGTCATCAGGACCCGGAAAAACCGGGCAGTTTCCCGCTCAGAACTGACCACTAACAATCATCATCGTGGGTCAAAATTTGGCAAGATTCAAACTTGCTTCAAGAACAACATACTAAAGAAATGATCCTATGGAGTATGGTCTTAAATTTGATTCGGATGAGTGGAAATCTGATTCAAATAACTGAGAGGATTTAGTGAAAATTTAAAATAGTTATGTGGTTTTTAATAGTTGACTAATCCCAGTTTAATTCAATATTGAGAACACTCAACATAATATATGAACATCAAAACTAATCCATGGTTACTTTACTAAGTTGAAATTTTTAAATAAACATTCACAGTTCTTCAATACAAATCGAAAACATCTTGTGCACTAAAATCCACGTGGTTCACTTAATGCTTCATAGAAAATTTATAGGGGTAACTGCAGCATTCACTTAACAGAATGAACTCTCACATTACATTTAATATTACGTCAATTTTTTTTTTCTTGTAGGTGAACAATTCATTCATAAAGCTTACCAAAATTCTCTACTTTATATACAGCATAATGAAAAAAATTGGCAGAGACTATCTATTATAATATTTTATTTTATAGAATTTTTTAAATAAAATCACATTATTTGAAATTTTTCTATACGTTTAACACTATTTTCAACAGAGAGGATAAATGAATATAGTTAAAGATAGTGTTCACCAACAGCACAAACTAGTTATTGTGTTTCTTATTAGTTGTGAATGTCAGTGAGAAAATTATATGAATGAGACAAAAATGAATGGTAGGTGTTGATGTTATAACGGGTTTCTTTTCCGTTCAAATGATATAATAATTATACTGCTGCTATGTTGTCTTCATTTATTATTCAAATTACATTAATTAATTTGATAAATTTAATGTCACTAATTTCATCAATTTGCCATATTTATCCTGAAACATTAATGATAATTTTTAATTATTCGATAACAATATAAATTTTTAATGATTGAAGGATCACATGTGGAATCAGCAGGTCAAATATGAATTGAAAAAATGCCCACAGGAAGTATGCCTACATGAAAAATGCCCACAGAGAAAAATGCCCACGGAAAAAAATACAGAAACACATGGAAGCGTTTTTAGTAATGGAATAAGTTCATAATTACAGGATCAATTATTTAATTAGTTTTCTTTGTCATCCACCTTTTGTTTCATTTTTCTTATGAAAGTTCCTATGTAAAAACATTTTTAAATAGTTTACCATAGTCTTACAATTTACCTGTGAGACCCTAGTTTTCTTGCTGCCTTCATATACATAAGTTGTTTAATGTTTATGTACGACGCAGCTGTTATCACGTAGTTTTAGTTTGTGTTGTGAAATTGTTTAGTCATTTTATATTTCTTGTTTAGGGATTGAATATTTTTCCAATTGTCATAAATATGTCAGTGAATACATATTTGATCTCTTTACTTATTTGAGTTTTTCGCCTCAAATTTGCCTTCCAAAATATATATATATATATATATATATATATATATATATATATATTCAAATATCGATTACTGTAGAGTAAAGTAGGGGAATTACGACTCACGAACTAGCTTGGACTCAAACCAAAGAAACCCCAATGAAAATCATAGCTTCTTAACACTCATAAAATAATTGAATCGTAATATATATATTTCACTTTTTATTTAAATTTAATATAAATTCGATTACGTATAATTTAAATGTTTCCCATTTGGTTTAATAAAACTTAAAGCAAAATTATTAATTCGAATTATTATTATTTATTGGGAGCTTTTTTTCTTGTGGGCTTTTATACCTGTGGGCAATTTTCCTTTTGGGCATTTTTCCCCGTGGGCATTTTTCCTGGGGGCTTTTTTCCGGGAACCGTGTGGGCCATGAGCTAAATATTTATGGGCGACTACTTTATTTATTTTTTGGTTAAATTGGGCAGCGGTGTGAGTAATGTCATCGACAATAATAATTCACAACCGATTAGTTGAAAAGAGGACGGAGCACTGACTAATGCAAAGACAATCTTAAAAATAGATTTACAATAATCTATATCCAAATTGTCTACAAATCAATCAAATTATTTTCAATTAATTCTCTCCCTATGTATTTTAAATAATACTTTTATGAATAACTGTGGAATAAGTTTTACCTTTTCCCTCTAAAAATTGATACATATATCTATTGATCAAAAAATATGTACATATGAATATCTTTTAAAGTCGCTGTTAATGAAATTAACATTTATTTATACATGCATGATGTGTAACACAGAATATCTATAGGTGTCTGCTCATTGATTCCACTTTCCTAGATACATTTAATGCATTGTGATAAACATGTTCATCCTATAATTCAAATTGAACATTTCTAATTTTCTACTAACTGGATTGGGATAGAACAGTAAAGCAAAATTTGTAGATAGATAAACTAAGAGCTTTTTGCCAAAAAAAACCTGTCACCATTAATGAAATATTAATTTCCACGGAGTTTCACCAATATCGATAATAAATATTTTGTCTGCAGTCATTAACTACATACCGCAGAATTTCAGTCTAAAACAGAAATCAGATTTACTGTTATATATTTTTGAATATGGTTCAATTAATATTTTCTGATTTTCTTTAACTTATTTCCTGGTTAGTGAAATCCAAATCTCCAGTGATTATCATTTTCCTTTCACACAACTTAAATCAAATGTTTCCATTACATCAATACTCTTTGTAATATTTTATAATGTCAAACGAAATGAAGGTATGTGATATAATTTTAATAGTGGCTGATTTCATGAAATTATTTGTTCATCAGTTAGATTCAGTTGAATAATGTCATCAATTGCTTAAATTATCAAAATAAATATCTAAAATGCGCCAAGAATTTGGAGTTAAATTTCTCATTTTGTTTAATTCAGAGAGCCCCCTAAGGGAGCAACAAAAAAGTATTCTGATCCACTCAGCTGGCAGCCAGTTCATCCGAACACCGAAATGTAAGGAACGGTCATCAGGACCCGAAAAAACCGGGCAGTTTCCCGCTCAGAACTGACCACTAACAATCATCATCGTGGGTCAAAATTTGGCAAGATTCAAACTTGCTTCAAGAACAACATACTAAAGAAATGATCCTTTGGAGTATGGTCTTAAATTTGATTCGGATGAGTGGAAATCAGATTCAAATGACTGAGAGGATTTAGTGAAAATTTAAAATAGTTATGTGGTTTTTAATAGTTGCCTAATCCCAGTATAATTCAATATTGATAGCACTCAACATAATATATGAACATCAAAATTAATCCATGGTTACTTTACTAAGTTGAAATTTTTAGTTAAACATTCACAGTTCTTCAATACAAATCGAAAACATCTTGTGCACTAAAATCCACGTGGTTCACTTAATGCTTCATAGAAAATTTATAGGGGTAACTGCAGCATTCACTTATCAGAATGAACTCTCACATTACATTTAATATTACGTCAATTATTTTCTCTTGTAGGTGAACAATTCATTCATAAAGCTTACCAAAATTCTCTACTTTATATACAGCATAATGGAAAAAAATTGGCAGAGACTATCTATTATAATATTTTATTTTATAGAATTTTTTAAATAAAATCTCATTATTTGAAATTTTTCTATACGTTTAACACTATTTACAACAGAGAGGATAAATGAATATAGTTAAAGATAGTGTTCACCAACAGCACAAACTAGCTATTGTGTTTTTTATTAGTTGTGAATGTCAGTTAGAAAATGATATGAATGAGACAAAAATGAATGGTAGGTGTTGATGTTATAACGGGTTTCTTTTCCGTTCAAATGATACAATAATTATACTGCTGTTATGTTGTCGTTATTTATTATTCAAATTACATTAATTAATTTGATAAATTTAATGTCACTAATTTCATCAATTTGCCATATTTATCCTGAAATATTAACGATAATTTTTAATTATTCGATAACAATATAAATTTTTAATGATTGAAGGATCACATGTGGAATCAGCAGGTCAAATATGAATTGAAAAAATGCCCACAGGAAGTATGCCTACATGAAAAATGCCCACAGAGAAAAATGCCCACGGAAAAAAATACAGAAACACATGGAAGCGTTTTTAGTAAGGGAATAAGTTCATAATTACAGGATCAATTATTTAATTAGTTTTCTTTGTTATCCACCTTTTGTTTCATTTTTCTTATGAAAGTTCCTATGTAAAAACATTTTTAAATAATTTACCATAGTCTTACAATTTACCTGTGAGACCCTAGTTTTCTTGCTGCCTTCATATACATAAGTTGTTTAATGTTTATTTATAAATACACAACCTTATAAATGATAAAGCCTTGTGGGCTTTTATACCTGTGAGCAATTTTACTTTTGGGCATTTTTCACCGTGGGCATTTTTCCTGTGGGCTTTTTTCCGGGAACCGTGTGGGCCATGAGCTAAATATTTATGGGCGACTACTTTATTTATTTTTTGGTTAAATTGGGCAGCGGTGTGAGTAATGTCATCGACAATAATAATTCACAACCGATTAGTTGAAAAGAGGACGGAGCACTGACTAATGCAAAGACAATCTTAATAATAGATTTACAATAATTTATATCCAAATTGTCTACAAATCAATCAAATTATTTTCAATTAATTCTCTCCCTATATGTACTTTAAATAATACTTTTATGAATAACTGTGGAATAAGTTTTACCTTTTCCCTCTAAAAATTGATACATATATATATTGATCAAAAAATATGTACATATGAATATCCTTTTAAGTCGCTGTTAATGAAATTAACATTTATTTATACATGCATGATGTGTAACACAGAATATCTATAGGTGTCTGCTCATTGATTCCACTTTCCTAGATACATTTAATGCATTGTGATAAACATGTTCATCCTATAATTCAAATTGAACATTTCCAACTTTCTACTAACTGGATTGGGATAGAACAGTAAAGCAAAATTTGTAGATAGATAAACTAAGAGCTTTTTGCCAAAAAAAACCTGTCACCATTCATGAAATATTAATTTCTACGGAGTTTCACCAATATCGATAATAAATATTTTGTCTGCAGTCATAAATTACATACCGCAGAATTTCAGTCTAAAACAGAAATCAGATTTACTGTTATATATTTTTGAATATGGTTCAATAAATATTGTCTGATTTTCTTTAACTTTTTTCCTGGTTAGTGAAATCCAAATTTCCTGTGATTATCATTTACCTTTCACACAACTTAAATCAAATGTTTCCATTACATCAATACTCTTTGTAATATTTTATAATGTCTAACGAAATGAAGGTGTGTGATATAATTTTAATAGTGGCTGATTTCATGAACTAATTTGTTCATCAGTTAGATTCAGTTGAATAATGTCATCAATTGCTTAAATTATCAAAATAAATATCTAAAATGCGCCAAGAATTTGGAGTTAAATTTCTCATTTTGTTCAATTGAGGTCATGAGGTCTGTTACTTCATCTCGGGTACATAATTTAAGGTTTCAAAGACTTCGTTCATGTCATCTCCTACACTCAATCTAATTAATAAAGGATATAGTACCTAGAACCTTAGTTCTGTATCTATTGAGCATGTGGGAATAGTGTGCATGCGGGCAATTATTAAACACATCTCCTTCATAGTGATCTTCACAGAACTAGTTCGTTATCAAGAACCATCTTGCATTTGAATTGAAATCATTTTGCAACATTCACTCCTGAGAATTTAATTAGTCTTGTTGAATTTAATTTCAAGCTGATCAGCCAACTTATGATCAAGTGGACTGATTCTACTTACAGTATATCATTAGGAACTTTTCTGAGTTGAGATTTATTCATCTTTACCCACCAACGAAGAAGGATCAGTAACACGATTCATGAGAAAAAATCTGCTTCATTGGAACATCACTGCCAAAAGCTGTGGGTCAACATTGACTATGAAATAGTCAATTTCACAGTAGCCATGTCACTATTTGGAAACAGGTTGCTAATAATGTACAACCTGAAATACCTTCAAATTGTGCCAATGTTTTAGATGGAGGCTCATTGATAAATCGAATTTCGTTGCATAAGGGTCTCTCCTTTGAATTTAGAAATAGTACGCCATTTACAAACTATGTGCTTATAGCTTTCACAAATGTAACAGTCGTTTTCGATGTTATACAAATAAGCTCTCAACCAAAGATGTGACACATTTCCGGCATTGAAAGGGAAAGGCTAGTTGTTCAAATATAGAAGTCAGAAAAAGGCGGTTCTGATTGTTATTAAGAAAGAAGATTTTTTGAAGAATGAGAGCAATGAAGAACAATTCCTTAAATTGCTTCTAGAAGATTTCAATAGCAATAACGTGAAGACATTTCAGGCAACGGATGACGCGAATTTGCTAATTGTATTAACAACTCTAAGAACACCTGAAACTCACGACACTGTGGTTATTGAGAAGTTAGTGTTACTGATCCATCACGTGAATGTCACTTCACCTGGTTTACATGAAATCATACTAATATCGGACAAAAGTGATTCATGTAAGATATGAAACATCAAGCATGTATCAAGCACTTGGACTAAACATTGCCAATACATGCACTTCTAGGATGCGAAACAACCTCTAGGGTACTTTCCATTGGGAAGGGAGAAGCACTGAAAAAGTGAAGAACTAATCCTAATTTCAAAAAAGATATGATTCCTTTTCTCAACAGTATACCTTAAGAAGATGATATATCCCATGCATGCTGGAGAAAGATTGCCTTTACTATTACATGGAGTAACAAAATCATCGAATCTCAATCACCATCGATTATGGGGTTTATTAATTAAGTGTGTTCTGGGAATAAACCTCTCCAGCCTGAGATGCTCTGCCCAACATTTAATTCCCTGAGAGTTTTCCATCAGGTTCAAGCAAGGATAGGGAATGATTTGAATCCTCTTGAATTTAGGTAAAGAATTGAAAATGAAAGGCTGATGCCAATTTACATTTCCAAACCTCCTGCTCCATATTCCCTTTTGAAAATGATCAGATGCAACTGTAAATGGGGTTGTAGTACCAAAAGTTGTACCTGATTCAGATATTTCCTTGCGATGCTCCAATATTTGTGGTCAATGCAGAGGAGTATCTTGCCATAATTGTATGGAATATGATTTAAATGATAGTACTATGTAGACTTATAGGTAAAATATATATAACATGCGTTTCATTAGCCGCAATTAGCAAAGGAATGACATTTTTTTTCATTCACTTAATTTCCTTCCGACAGTCAAACCCAATAAGAATAATTTGACTGTACTATTATTGAAAACTATCTTTAGGTATGAAATTATTTGTACTATCTGTGGAAGATGTAAGTGATTTCAAATAATGAGAATTTCTTTTTTTTTCAAAAAGTTAAGATTAGAATTTTTTTTCCATTCTTCTTATTCGGCTGTGTGAAAAGTAGAAACTAATAGTTACATTTTCTTTGCTCAATGAATACTGCAGTTACCCCTACAAATTTCTATGGAGCATTATGTGAACCACGTGGATTTTAGTGCACAAACGTTTTTGATTTGTCTTGTAGAACTGTAAATGTTTAACTAGTAATCTCAACCAACTAGAGTTATCATGAGTTATTTCTGATGTTCATATATTATGTTAAGTGCTACCAATATTAGATAATACTTGAAATAATCAACTATTATTAACCACAAAACTATTTTCTATTCTCACTAAGTCTTCTCAGTCATCCTAATCTGATTTCCACATAACTGTGAGAAAGTTAAGACCATACTCCAAAGGATCATTTCTTTAGTATGTTGTTCTTGAAGCAAGTTTGAATCTTGCCAAATTTTGACCCACGATGATGATTGTTAGTGGTCAGTTCTGAGCGGGAAACTGCCCGGTTTTTCCGGGTCCTGATGACCGTTCCGTACATTTCGGTGTTCGGATGAACTGACTGCCAGCTGAGTGGATCAAAATTACTTTTTTGTTGCTCCCTTAGGGGCTCTCTAAATTTAAAAATATTGCTAATTCTAAAAAAATACTCTTCAAATTACAACAGCTCACATGGTCAAATGTCTTCATTTAATTAAGGAATTTAAGATTAAAGTATTAAAAGAATTCAGCTAGAGAGAAGTACAACAATTCAACGTTTTCTGTTGACAGGTTAGACAAATACATATTTTAAAGTCGTTATCAATGAAATTGAAATCTATTCATTCATGCATGATAGTTAACACATATCTGTCGGTCTCTGTTAACTGATTTTACTTAATTAATTAATTTTTTTTTATGCAATGTGATATAATGCTCATCCTTACATTTTAGTTGAATAGCTATTCTCGACTTTCAATAAACTTAATCACAAATTGATCATAGTAAAATGTCATAAATCAATAATAATATCTGTTAATAGTTATACAAATAAATTAATAGCCTATTGATAATTTTAACCATAAATTAGAATACTGTAATACCACTTTCTTAACGTTAAATTCACTTGAAAATCAAATACAGTATGGATATCTCTTAAGTGCTTATATTGGGTCAACAATTTGTTTAAAATTATACTTTTATTTAATTTTTAGGTAATTTATATTTTTCATCATAATGACTAGTAAATTCCAAGTTGGTGTAACAGTTGTTTGCGTCAGATGCTTTTCTTTTTAATAAATTACAAGGGCTATCAAACTTCCTATTATTCTAAGGTACAAAAAAAATATATTTTACAAGGTATAACTAAATTCATTTTATTTAAGTTGATTGAATCTTAGTATAGAAAATTCGAACTTTTCCTTCAATTCTATATATATCACAATAGAAAGCTTTATTTGTATAGAAAATAACAACTTCCTCATACAGCAAACTGTTTTGATTTACCAGATTATGTTTAATAGATTAACTAACCGTGGAGTAAGAATAACTTTAGAATAAGAATAACTTTAAAGACAAAATTGGCTAGAAAATCTGTTTTTTTATTCTATCAATGAAATCATAACAATTCACTGAATCAATTTCACACTCTGAAAAATGAATTTTATTTGAAATATCATCACAACTAATTTCTAGCATAGATAGATTCACAATGGGACAAAATTTCTAATTACTTACTTATTATCACAAAAATTCTTATCTTATTCTATCCGTTGGTTGATAATTTCAAGCATTGAATTGATCTCAACTGCCCCAGTCTGACTTGGTTTCCAAGCACCTACAAACTACAAAAACAGGCAGCCAATCCATGTTTTATAATCTGTGAAGGATAAAGTTAATTAAAACTCATGATTTAAAAGTGAAAAGTTAATTTTATCTAAATAATTTCATTTTCGAATTCAATATGACAATATTGAGATTAAAGAAAAATAATTGATTTAACTAAACTATATTCTTGTATAATAAATTGCATTATACCTCGAGTGTAGATCTATTTTACACTGTGGCTTAGCCATAGCCTTGGATATTTACAGAAATAATTTTTTGCATTATAACTACCTTTACAATACAAATAAAGACGAAGCATCTAACTTAAAGTAAATTTGAAGAAAGACAAAAATGCAATAAATTGTATATTGGGAGTTAAACGAAACAGACCTTAACAATCAGAGTGATTTTATAATTTATTTTCCCTATGAAATTTTAATACTTTATGAAAAAAATATAAGTTACTGAAATATTTACTTCTACTTTATAATATGAATTAAGATAGTTTGGCAAAAATTTGTAGTTAGGTCATCAAGGAGTTTGTGTCAACCGAATCTGTCACCATTTCCACCAATTTTCATGAATAATATTTTGTTTAACATCCATAAATTACATACCACAGAAGAGCAAATCAAAATTGAGGTCTGTCATTTTTTAGTTAATAAATTTCTTAATTAATTTCTGAAAGACATTTTCCTCTTGAGCTTAAAAAATTTTTTTTTTTTTTTTTTTATTATTTATGAGATAAAATGTATGAAAGAAATAGTTGTGCAATAGATTGGAGATGAATAAGTGATGTTATTTCCGGTATTATGGTAATGAATTGCAACAACTAATAAAACCAAATGAAGCCATAATACATATTTAACAAAACATCATTGGGAAAACGGTTAAAATATAGTCAGGAATAGCTAATAACGGATAAAAATCATCGTTACATCAGTAATTTTAATCGGCCTTGATTGATTTTTTTAAACATTATTTTTCCATTAAAAACCAGAAATTAATTTAGTCGCTGATATAACGAAAGTTATGGATCAATAAAATATTACAAAAAGTTGATTTTTCCATCTAATTCTGTTACAAAATATATATATTAGATAATGAGACATTAATTTAGCGTAATACTTTTTTCTTCGGATCTGTTCAATTTAGAGAGCCCCATAAGGGACCAACAAAAAAGTAATTCTGATCCACTCAGCTGGCAGTCAGTTCATCCGAACACCGAAATGTACGGAACGGTCATCAGGACCCGGAAAAACCGGGCAGTTTCCCGCTCAGAACTGACCACTAACAATCATCATCGTGGGTCAAAATTTGGCAAGATTCAAACTTGCTTCAAGAACAACATACTAAAGAAATGGTCCTTTGGAGTATGGTCTTAAATTTGATACGGTTGAGTGAAAATCAGATTCAGATGACTAACAGGATATAGTGAGAATACAAAATATTTGTATAGTTATTACTTAGTTGTATATTTTATAATTATTACACATAATTTTATTATGATTAAAATATATGTGTATCATTATTTATTCAAAATAGTCATGAAATTAAATTGATAGGGAAACATTTATGATTTCATAGAGACCAACTTGAAACATAAAACCCCACGTGTTTTTTTAATCGCCCATAGAAGATTATTTAGGAGTAACTGCAGTATTCAAGGAGAGACGGGACTGAAAGAACTTACAAAAGTGTATCATCGAGATTGGATTTCATTTCCTGTTTTCATTTGATCTACTATGTAGATCTCTATATATTTTCAATATACAATGTCTGTAACGATACTAATATGAACTTAATTAAACATGTTTTCTAATTTATATTAGCGTAATTTCACCAATTGTAGTACAAGAAGGCCCGCTTTAATGACACCCCGCTTTTATAAAAGCGATAATAATTGTGAAACCTCTCTCGATGTTATTACCGTTAGTACATATAGTAAACGGGGACAATTGTTTTTGGTGTTCATTTTACGATAGCTACAATAAACATCAATATTATTATTATTAAGATGAGGTTAGTAGAAGCAACTGGTTCAGAAATTGTCTTTGTAACAGAAGAAATTTTAACAGTGACTATATATAATACATGCAGGATAAAAAATATATAATATAAAAAACAAGAAATTGTTAACCCAAGTGTAAAAGTAATATATACAAATTAAATATTGATACTTTTTCAAGTTGGGATTAATTGTTTGCATTTTGAACACTAGCGCTTTTCTTGAACCTATGTCACGACAATTAAATTAGCACGTTGTAATTATACATAGTAAATAAATAGAGAAGTATACCAAGTACAATATTGGAACATCAGAAAATACTCTGAGTGACGTCACACAAAGTATTTTCTTTTGTTTTTAAATAAAAAAATGTGTTATTATTCAGTTAAATGTGCATTTTCATGGAAATTAACTTACATAAAATTGTTTTTAGCACGTTTTACACTCTATTCACTTACAGCATTCAACTAATAATACTTATAATATTTGAGAGTACTCTGATGCTACGCCATTTGTTTACATCGTTTCTGAAGTATGGATCAAGTTCACAGTCAATTAATTCGAATCTTAGCATACTTCTCTATTTATTTACTATGGTAATTATACATTTGTAGCGCTCAAGTCAATAGTAGGTACTGGTGTTTTAGCAAGGCCATCTTTAGATCAGGCCGTACACCAGAGAATATCATCTGATCAACTACTCCAAAAAAAAAACATAATAAACATCGCTAAATAACATGGATGGCGTCGTGTAAAGCTATTATTTTCACACTATATTGTGTTTTCCGCTGTAATTTTTCAGCTGTGGTGTTCTAAACTGTTGAATATTTACTTTAATAGGTATTTCCACATGTACCTTTGAAGTTTTATTCATTGAAATTTACATTTAATATAAAAATTACACTGAATTAGTGAATGGACTGTAGGATTTCCAGCAGCTATCTGTAAATAGAGCAATCATTGGGTACCTATTTCAATGATTTGGTACCCAATTAAATAATTAGATAGTTACCTAATTCAATAGTTAGGTCCTAATTTAATAGTTAGGTCCTAATTTAATAGTTAGGTCCTGATTTAATAGTTTTATTAGTTTGGTACCTAATTCAATAGTTAGTTAAATAATACGATAGTTAGGTACCTACCTAATTCAATAGTTAGTTAACTAATCAAATAGTTAGTTACCAATTCAATAGTTAGGTATTAAACCTTAACTGCACACTTTTAAATCAATCACTTGCATACTGTTACATACCAAATTATATCTTTTGAATTTATTAATATCTCGTGAATATATTCATTTGTGTTGATAAATTTTTATTTAACCTAACAATCTTAATAGGTACAAATCAAAACTGATTATTTTAGCGGTAACTAAATGTACGCTAAAAGACCATTCATTGAACGATTGCGAAGGTCTAGGTTAGTTTGCAAGCCAAATTAATCAATTTATATGAAGAAATAGTCATCAAAATTGTACTGAATATATTCATACAGTACTTTATTCAACATTGCTTTGAAATTTTATTGGATTATAGCATCTAAAACTCGCTACTTATGATTTATATTAAGAAAACATGACGTGAAACGCAGATATTCCATGTTATACATATAGCGATTAATTCCGTTTGTTATGACTGAGTATATCAGCGGTTAAAAGTATAGACGCCGGGGTGTCTGGCCTGATGAACTATAGACGGCTTGGTTTTAGTCCAGTCAATCTAGCTCAAAAAGTGGCTGAAGTGGAAAAAAAATATTAGAAAGCTAATTTTTTCATAGGTTACTTTATAGGTGTTTTTATATCACAGAAAAAAAAGTTTACCACTTTACGTCATTGGATTTCGAAGTTATTGAAGAAATTCATTTTGAAGGGTTAAAAACAGTGTTTCAATATCCGTGGAGTTTTTTGAAGCATTTTCTGGTTAAAAAATGTCATTCCTTTGCTAATTGCAGCTAATGAAACGCATTTTATTTGTAAGTTTACATAGTACTATCATTTAAATCATATTCCATACAATTATGGCAAGATGCTCCTCTGCATTGACCACAAATATTGGAGCATCGCAAGGAAATATCTGAATCATGTACAACTTTTAGTACTACAATCCTCTTTACAGTTGCATCTGATCATTTTCAAGAGGGAATATGGAGCAGGAGGTTTGGAAATGTAAATTGGCATCAGCCTTTCATTTTCAATTCGTTACCTAAATTCAAGAGGATTCATATCATTCCCTATTCTTGCTTGAACCTGACGGAACACTCTCACCGAATGGAATGTTGGGCAGAGCATCTCAGGCTGGAGAGGTTTATTCCCAGTGCACTTTATTAATATACCCCATAATCGATGGTGATTGAGATTCGATGATTTTATTTTACTCCATGTAATAGTAAAAGCAATCTCTCACCAGCATGCATGGGATATATAATCTTTTTGAGGTGTACTGTTGAGAAAAGGCATCATATCTTTTTTGAAATTAGGATTACTTCTTCAATTTTTCAATGCTGCTCCCTTCCCAATGGAAAGTACCCTAGAGGTTGTTTCGCATCCTAGAAGTGCATGTATTGGCAATGTTTAGTCCAAGTGCTAGATACATACTTGATGTTTCATATCTTACATGAATCACTTTTGTCCGATATTAGTATGATGTCATGTAAACCAGGAGAAGTGACATTCACGTGATGGATCAGTAACAATAACCTCTCAATAACCACAGTGTCGTGAGTTTCAGATGTTCTTAGAGTTGTTAATACAATCAGCAAATCCGCGTCATCCGTTGCCTGAAGTGTCTTCACGTTATTGCTATTGAAATCTTCTAGAAGCAATTTAAGGAATTGTTCTTTATTGCTTTCATTCTTCAAAAAATCTTCTTTCTTAATAACAATTAGCACCGCCTTTATTCTGACTTCTATGTATGAACAACTGGCCTTTCCTTTTCAATGCCGGAAATGTGTCACATCTTTGGTTGATAGCTTATTTGTATAACATCGAAAACGACTGTTACATTTGTGAAAGTTATAAGCACATAGTTTGTAAATGGCGTACTATTTCTAAATTCAAAGGAGAGACCCTTATGCAACGAGATTCGATTTATCCATGAGCCTCCATCTAAAACATTGGCACAATTTGAAGGTATTTCAGGTTGTACATACCTGTTTCCAAATAGTGACATGGCTACTGTGAAATTGACTATTTCATAGTCAATGTTGACCAACAGCTTTTCTTTCAAAAGATTATTACCTTAGTTCAAGGGATTGGCAGTGATGTTCCAATGAAGCAGATTTTTTCTCATGAATTGCATTACTGATCCTTCTTCGTTGGTGGGTAAAGATGAATAAATCTCAACTCAGAAAAGTTCCTAATGATAAACTGTAAGTAGAATCAGGCAACTTGATCATAAGTTGGCTGATCAACTTGAAATTAAATTCAACAAGACTAATTAAATTCTCAGGAGTGAATGTTGCAAAATGATTTCAATTTAAATGCAAGATCTTGATAACGAACTAGTTCTGTGAAGATCACTATGAAGGAGATGTGATTAATAGTTGCCCGCATGCACACTATTCCCGCCTGCTCAATAGATACAGAACTAAGGTTCTAGGTACTATATCCTTTAGTAATTAGATTAAGTGTAGGAGATAACATGAACAAAGTCTTTGAAACCTTAAATCCTGTACCCGAGTAGAAGTAACAGAATTTCTCCTCATGACCTTCCAATGTAATCACATTAGTACACTTCGCTCTTAATAAAATTTTGATCAGTTTACAATGTCTTGCGACATCTCCAAAATAAATCCAGTCTGCAAAACGTGGTATCTGAAAATAATAAATTGAATGACTCAGTAAGAGAAACTGAGAGTATTCTACAAACTACAGAAACTCAGATCATCAAATCAACTCCACAATGCAATTGGGTGTTACTAATATTATTCAAATGCATGATATACATTTTTTTCGCTTAATTTAATAGCTTTGAATGTTTAATCTTACAAGTTTAATATTTAATTTAGTTTGTGAATTACGAATGTTAATATAAACTTTACTCAAATAATGATCTGATCAGTCAATTGAGGGGTAACTGTGGTGTTCATATATAAAATAATTAAGTGTGCTAATTATGCATGTAGACTAATATCACTGGATAATTTATTCTTTTTAATATTCATATCTATTTTAAATTATGCTCCTTCCTTTCTAAATTAATAATCTCCAATTACTTCATTGTTGATATATTATTGTTATTTGTGCTCTAATTTAATTTTCTTACTTCGTTTTAGGATTTTTTTTTGACCAGTTTATCAGTAGGCACCTCCTTGATAGTAATTTTGGTTCAGTTAATTAATTTCTTAATTAATTTCTAAAATACAATTTCCTCTTGAGCTTGAAAATTAGTTTTTTTTTTAAATTGTTTAATTATTTATGAGATAAAATGTATGAAGGAAATAGTTGTGCAATAGATTGGAGATGAATAAGTGATGTTATTTCCGGTATTATTGTTTTGAATCGCAACAACTAATAAAACCAAATAAAGCCATAATACATATTTAACAAAACATCATTGGGAAAACGGTTAAAATATAGTCAGGAATAGCTAATAACGGATAAAAATCATCGTTACATCAGTAATTTTACTCGGCCTTGATTGATTTTTTTTTAAATAATATTTTTCTATTAGAAGCAAGAAATTAATTTAGTCGCTGCTGTTATTCACTCAAAACACACAGACATAAAAAATTTTTTTGGTCTTTTATGGTGTAGAATAATTTTAGTTTGTTTAATATTTCCAGTCTCTCTCACACACTTAATCAGAAACCTGATATTAATTTCTGCAGACTGGATTTATTTTGTAGATGTCGCAAGACATTGTAAACGAATTGATATTAAATAAACTGAGTAAGAATATATAGTTTAACTTAGAGGAACACTGAAAGAGGTTTACCAATTTCTGCTGACAGTACTCATTCTGTAAATATTGAATAAATAAAAAATATATAATCAAACTTAAGGGAACCAGCTTCAATAATTAATGCAGATTTTTTAACGATTAGTTTTATCAAGTGTGTTCTAATCCTATTTGTAATAAATAATAATTTATTTTATCAACTAGGTACTTATTATAATTTGTGTAAAGGAAATTGATAAAAAAAATTATTCTGCTTTCCTCTAAATTCACTTCAAAAATTAATGACTCTGTGCAATAAATTTCCATCGGTTTCAACATCTTGCGAAATCTCAAAATAATTCCAGTCTGCAGAATATG
Organism: Caprella mutica; assembly: GCA_947561585.1. Classification (NCBI taxonomy): domain Eukaryota; kingdom Metazoa; phylum Arthropoda; class Malacostraca; order Amphipoda; family Caprellidae; genus Caprella; species Caprella mutica. The sequence continues at coordinate 20,589 of CANNZV010003425.1, forward strand.
GTACCTGAACCAAATCGATTGAAACACATTAGATCAAATAACCTCATTTTGATGTGGTTTAGATTATGCTCCTGGTCAGTGGTCAGGGCTGCTTGAGTTTGGTCAGGGTATTACACCCTTGGTCAGTGGTCTAAATAATATTATATGATAAGTATCTAGTGATAAAATGTATTTCAATTGGTATATGTTAAGGTGAAACTCATTCCACTGTAGGTGGCCGGTCAATTGATCCATGGTCAAAAGATCCCCGGTCATTAGATCATCGTACCATTTGTTTCCTTGTCAATTGGTCCCTGGTCATTTGATTCCCAGACATATTTTTTTTTCGTGTACATACTTAGCATATAATAATTTATTACGATTTATATTACTATATAAAATTGGCATCTACTGTTTAAATAATAAATAAAACTTGTTAAACAAATTTACATCTATATATTTATATGATAAATTTTATGTATGATAAAAAATTAACAATTCAAAAAGCTAGAGCTGATTACTGCAACAAATTTATTATGTTCATCTACAAATAATTTCCATTTAACAGTTTACATTTAGTAAGAAAACATCGTACAGGTGATAGTAAATATTAAAAAGCTATTGATTGGTTCATTAACAAGCTAATTGAATATTCCTTACCTTCAGTTAAGCTGTTTTCGCTGTAACTATCACAAACATTATGATAGTGCAGGTGGGATTGAAAATCTTTATTTGGTAAATAGAATACTTACATTACTCAACGGTAAATGATTTTTGATCCATCCCACCTGCTGATGATAGTATTTGTAATAGTTACGGCAAATAGTTACTCCTCAATTAGTTTCTATACTAGGAGAAATAATTGCAAGATATTCTCCTGATTTATTTGACTTGTCATAATGTAAATTTGAAAGCATTTATTCTTATTATTCGAATAATAAAAAATAATTTCTTGTTAGCTGTTTTTACCCTTATTAGTAAGTTTCTTACTCGACTCTAGGTGCATATTTATATTATATGTTATGTAAATAATATGTAAACCAATAATGAATTAATACGATAGGTGTAAAAACGGAAAATATAACTGAGAATCAATTGATCAGGAATCAAATGGTACGGGGATCAAATGACCGGGGATCAGATGACCTGGAAACAAATGACAGGGTATTATTTGATCGGGGATTAATTGACCTAGGCCCCCAGTTATACATGTAATTATAATTCGTAATAAATTGAAAGAGAATGATTAGAAAACAATTCGATTGAGTTTTAGACAATTTGTATACAAAATACATAATTTATTGTAGATCTATTATTATTATTAAGATCATGTTTTAGGCGGCATTTATTTATTTATCGTCTTGTATATCCACCTGACTCAAAAAGTTTTCAACCAAATTGTTTGGGATTTGGTATGACGATTAGTCAAAGTCCAGAAAGCATCTGGTAGAATTTTGGGAGCGATCCGGCCGAAGGTCAAGGTCAATTATAACTCAATATAATTCAAAACGTATTCAACCAAATTGCCTGAAATTTGGAGGAACGTTTTGTCCTCTGCCAGGAATCAGTTTATTTGTTTTTGGGAGCGATAAGGACAAAGGTCAAGGTCATTTATAACTCAAAAGGTTCAACCAAATTGCCTGAAATTTGGTGAGACAATAGGTCAATATCCAGGAACCATTCGATTAGATTTTGGGAGTGAACGTGCAAAAGGTCAAGATCAAAGTCATTTATAAGCGATGGCGAAGGTATATGCTCTGCGACGAATGATATCAATCATTTGAATTATCACTAGAAAATTACTTAAACTATTATTGACTTAGGATTTTTATAAGACATTTTCATATTTGGCTAGGTATAATTTAAATATGTTTAAAAAAATTCAAATTTTCATGAGACAGGTATAGGAGTTTGTTAAGTGTGAGCAGTATTATTTATAGTATTTCTCTCACATGTATATTGTGTATTGTTGTTGTTTATTTTTCTAATTATATCAAATGTTTTTTTGGAAGCGCTTTTATGCGCCAATAATAAAAAAATTGTCTAAAATATTCTCCCGGTTGATCAGCTCGTCATTAATTTTAATTGTTCGAATGGAAAATATGATATGGGTAATTAATTTTGAAAAGAATTGGTATATAATTAAATATATTTCCTTTATAATCATTTTGAATCTCTAGTTCAGTGATGTAAAAAATACATCAAAATAAAATATTCCGTAACTGAAATCTCTGGTTTTAATGAACACTAACTTACGTCTCATTTTTTAAACCGGATCCCATACACCTATAGAAATTAGAATTATCACCCTATTGTACAATGTACACTGTGTACAGGTAGTTAAAAATAATAATATAATTTTACTTACCATGCTTTATTAAAATATATATGATTAAAAATATAATAGAATATATTGGTTTATTGTATAATCTTATTTTTTACAAAATTTATTTAATTTGAAGAGTATTTATTTCTCTCTTTTGTAACTATGATACCACATTAAAATAATATCTTGTGAATTATTATATAAAATATCGTGCACGGACAATAATTTCGTCCACGAAATGCTTTATTTTGTATTATAATTATAATGTGTACATATGTGTATTACATTATAATATATTATTTATATTATGTTTAGGGTGAAGAACTCAAGAAGAAATAGTTTTGAAATTTCCCAAGCTTTCAGAATCCTTCGTGGTTTCCGTCTATTTATATACACATTCAGCAATATAAAAGTAGAAAACACCCTTTTTAGATGGTAATTAGAAATTCATGATTTTAGCATTAAGTAATTTTACTTTATAAGGTATCATAATTTGAAAAGCTAGCAATAAATATTCTTCAAATTAATAAAATCTTATAAACAAATGATTTTATACTATATACAATATATGTAATGATTTATTACAATAATAATATACAAACGTCCTAAACAATATATAGGTGACATCTCCTGAACCTAGCTAGAGATTCAACATAACTATAATAGATAAATATTGAATTATATACAAATTGTTTTTGAATCAATCAAAATATATTTTATATTCAGACTATTGAATAACGAGCAAATCGACCGTGAAAATAATTCACATTTTTCTCTAATTGGTTATTAGAAGCACTTCAAAAATAAATAAATCCGTGAGATTGACAAAATCTAATGAAGTTTCAATTTAATCTAAAATCTAATCCATAATACTAGAAAAACTCCGATATTTGTCGCTTGTAACTAATCATTTTTTTAAACCTATTTAAAAGATAGCTAATTAAATATTATAATATTTTTATAAAATCCTCAATCAGTATGAGTTTTAATATTTTTCTGATGATAATTCAAATAGATAATTGTTCTAGTGATGAATATTACACTTACATCGTGTAAAAATATTATCAGTGTAAGCCGATGACTAAATATTTAAGGGTGACTAATTTATTTACATTTTTTAATTAGGCAGCTGTGAGGTAAAGCCTTCAACAATAATAAATACCACTCTACCCGATTTTATTGTAATCTACCTAATATGTATATTATGAAATGAAAATGAATCGTTATCTATAATTTATTTTCGGTAAATCATTTCGATTGTTATAAAAGAATCATGTTTTTGTAATATATGAAAATATTTTCAATTGACCTGTAATCTTCGGTATATTAACGACTAAATAATTCATTTCTTGTTATTAATATAAAAATATTGTCTTTCAAAAATAATCATACAAGCTTAAAAATTTGTGGCCGAGTATAATTACTAAAAAAAATTAATACGTAAAAGTTGAATTCTTTACGTTGGTGCAAATATGTAACGATACCATTGATGATTTTAACTCGTTATTACCCATTTATGACTACCTATATTTCACCGATATTTTGAAGATTTAAAAAATGAAGCGTACGATTAAAAGAAAAATTTCCGTCATCTTTTCAACTGAAAGTCACAGAGTGTCCTTAAAAATTTATAAATAACAAGAAATGAATTATTTTAGTTGTCAATAGGGGAAAACCGGGAGCAGTCGGACAGAGAGATGGGTTCGGACAACTCGTTTAAGGAGACCGTCCCCGAAGAAAACTCAAAATTTTTATGATTTTTTTTTCATAATTAAGTACCTACCAATATTGTGAACAATGTGAGAGACCAAAAATAATGATATCTCCAAAGGCGAAGGGGGGGAGGAGGGTTTTCAATAACATTTCAAGGTTACGCGCTGCGACTTCCATGTGCAATCTCATCTATGACGCGTGTGACGTGATATGGAGTGATGTTTGTCTTAGCCAATTAGCATAGAGATGCACCTACCAATTTGAATACTGTCACCAGAAATCACTATATGACCAAAAATCACTATATACCCACTATATACCCACTATATCTCGTACTAGACTTTCAACCTCAATTTCTCGCACTTCTAGAAATGTGAAAAAATGAGTATTCAAAACAAAACCCCTGGTTATTGGTTGAAGCTAGAGCATTGCGGTTTTTTGCCTTTGATACTCCATACTGATATCTACAATATGATTTTCTTCAATTTTTGATTTTCGAATTTGTTGTAGAAAATTTTTTCCGACAACCTTTTTTTTCAAAATTTCAAAAAAAAAATTCAAAATTTTTGGTTTACTTTTTATGAAAAAGTCGAAATTTAGAAAACCCATTCGAAAATCAAAAATCGAAGAAAATCATATTGTAGATATCAGTATGGAGTATCGAATGCAAAAAACCGCAATGCTCTAACTTCAACCAAAAACCAGGGGCTTTGTTTTTTGAAATGGTTCGAAATTTGTTCGAAATTCGAATAACTCGTTTTCTATGGGTCTAATAGAAAAAATGTCACGAACAAAAACGATAGATAATTCAAAATTTTATATATACATACAAAGTTTCAGAACCATAACTTCAATAATAAATTTTTTTCAAAATTTTGGGTACGGTCCCCTTAAACATGTTCATAAGTGTTGGAACTACCGCTTATTGCAACTGAATGTGTGCGAGGTGTTAACCGTCAGCTATTTGAAAGATCCAGTGCGGAGATGTAGTGTGTCGCCCTAAGGTGTAATTTACTGTTTTCTTCAATATTGATGTAATTTTTCGTGATTCAATTGGATCGTGTGTGGACGATATGAATTCGAAACTGATTCTCAATCTCAAAGGTATGAATTATATCAATATTTTATGTAAAGATTGATGAGTTCAAAAAATAATACATAAGAAATTAGAAAAATGGTGATGTTTTTAATTTTGAAGTGTCATTTGGGATGGTTCGGACACTTCTGTTAAGGTTGGTTCAGACGGTGTCCGAACCTTCCCTCTGTATTCAATTCAGTCCACCATTACAATTTATTGAAGTAATTCTTATTAAAAGGACATTCTGAACTATTATAATTGGCATAGCATTCGTTTATAATATTAATTGCAACTTTTAATATTAGTGTCTTTATTCTACAGTTTGGCAATCGTATTCATGCTTTTTCATTAAAAAAGGAAAACTGATAGATTCCGTAATAACGAAGGTATTCAAAAGGCATTTCATGAATTCCAAAAAGGTTTATCTGTCAGAAAAGCTGCTGAAATTGGATGTGTTACGAAATCTACACTTACGGACTATACTTTAAACATTCGATGAAATATTTAAGATGTAATTTACTAATTTTGGTGAATTCCAAGAAAAAAGGAAATAGTTATACTCAAAGTAAAAGGCAATAGTTATACAATTTGCTTTCGATAAATAGCTATTAAATATAAGGATAATTTCACTGTGATTACTCATGGGCTATCTATATTTTGTAGGAGAAAATGTTCAATCATTACAATAATATTATTATGATAAAATTTCAAATACGATGAATTATTACTTTGAATAACAAGTCATTATGGTTTATTTCAATTAAATTAGTAGATCCGAATTCAATTCTATCGTTTAAATACCCAAATTTCCAATGTTTTAACTATTTTTATGGTGTCCAAATCATCCTCACAGCTTGTCCGAAGGAGCATTCGGACACTTGAATCTCTCTTACATTTTGTCTTATAACTTTCGAATGAAGGTTTAAACTGTAAAACAGTCTTAATAAAATTGAAGTAAAATGATTTATCTACATATAGAAATATTTATATAGTTAAATTCATATTAGTTTACGAATTATTTAGTTTTCCCCAAAAAGTGTCCGAATGCTCCCGGTTCTCCCCTATACCGAAAATTACAGATCAATGAAAAATATTTTCAAATATTACAAAAACATAATTATTTTAGAACAATCGAGATGATTTGCCGAAAATAATTTATAGACTACGGTTGATTTCAATTTCAGAATAAATATATTAGGTAATTGTACAGTTGTTTCCATACTTTCATTAATATAATATCATTTTTTTTCTTTTCCTGTATTTAAAAGAATTATAGTAATATTACTCTGTATTTAATTATCAATTAATATAAGAGAAAATTATATAATATAAAATAAGAAATCTGCATCAAAATTACTATCAAGAAGGTGCTGGTAAAATGGTCAAGAACTCTTGTAATAAAGAAGGAATAATTAAATAAAAGCACAAATGATAAATAAATATACCAACAATGAAATAATTAAAGTTTATGAAATATAAAATGAAGTAGGTTCGTGAAAATGAAAAAAAATATAATCATGAATGAATGAATTAAATAATTATAGTCTACATGCGGAATTAACACACTAAATTATAATGCATACGAATAACACAGTTATCCCTCAAATGAAATAACTAAACATGATTAAAGTAAAGTTCATATTTGCATTTATTCATTGACAAGCTGAATTGAATACTTAACTTAGAAAAAACATTCAAAACGTCAAAATGATGTGAAAATATGAATATCATGCATATGATTAATATTAGCAAATCCAAGAAGACTTGATTTGTTGTTCTGTGTTTACGTAGTTTGTTAAAAACTCTCAGTCTCTTTTATAGACTCATTCGTAATTCAATGTTAGTTACCCGGTTTAATTCGGTTCGTTTTAGTATATTTTGGAGATGTCGCAAGACATTGAAAACAAGTGAAAATTTTGTTTAAAGTCCCCCTTCGTTCTAGTTTTTTTTCTCTATTCTGATTATAGGTTACTGATTATAAAACTGCAAACCATTTCAAATTTGGTTCTGTATTTTCATTATAATATGTAATTTAATATTTTTTCCGTTCTATTTCTACCCTATGAATTTCAAGCAAAAAAATCTCCAGGCTAACTAGATCCGACAAATTCAAAACATTAACAAAACGCTGAATCCAAGGTAATGGATCCATATAAAGAATCCAATTACCTAATAAGTATTTATATACTAATCGTTTTCATATTTATAACATTTTCCCCATCTAGAGAACTGTTAACATTTAAGTTTGACTGTTTTATTTACTTTTTTTTTAATTAGGCAGCTGTATGAGTAAAGCCTTCAACAATAATAAATCTAACTTTACCCGATTAGCTGAAGAGAAGATGGAGTACTGAATAGGGACAAGATAATCTTAATACTACATTTACATTAATTTATATATTTTTTATACAAAATGCTTTATTATCAATCGAATTGTTTTTTATTTCCAATACATTTTCTTTCTATTTATTGAAAATAATAGTTTTAAGTATAACTGTAAAGAGCATCCGTCACCAGAAATGAAAAGGAATATTTTGTGCTGAGTCAAGTACTTCGTGAAGAACCAATGATTCGATTTTGGTAGGAACATTATTTCTTTAAATTTCAATAAGCATGATGAACTCTATTCTCGAATTTTATAGTAGCTAAACTTAATTTCTTCCTAGCGACGGATTACTTATTTTCAAGATTAAATTTACACCTCGTAGTATATATATATTTTTTTCGCTTTGGCTCCCTAAAAACAGTTTCATACCTATTGCAGTAATTTTTGTTGTGTATTTGAAAATAAGACATGCAGGTCTTTTATCGAATATTAAAAACTAATGTCGAAGCTTTGGACAGAACACTGTTTCAACATTTAAAAAGTTTTCAATGTAGTTTACATTTTGTAGACGGTTGAAAAACATACCCGTGTCTCTGAATCGAACTGTATATCGTGATTTAAGAGTTTCGATCAGTGCCGAAAATTCCTTTCTCTTCAGTCTATTTAGATTATTTCATGTCATATCAAATAAAAACTGATATGGTTAGACAAAATGAGTATTTCCTGATCATTACATACCAGATCAGTCAGCTTACAAATTTAACAAACTTCAAATGTCGAAGATTTTTTAAGTCTATTCAGTGGCACACATTTCGCTATGGATTCTTCAATATTGTTCTTCGGATTTAGGATCACAATACTAGCTTAATCGAAACTAAATGTCGAACAGGTACCTCTAATTACTTTCAAGAACATTGTTTGAAAATGGTCAAATTTTAACAGTATAGCAAATGGATAGCTCCTAAGGATTTTTTGTGGAAATACGTTTTAAGCAATGCAAAAAAAATCTTTAAATCGATCAAAACTAACATTTTAGATTTCTTGGAAATTCAGGTGGGAATATCTGGACAAATTTCTTGGTTAATAAGAGGTTCATTTCGTTGAAAAATTTACTCCGTGATGAAAGAAGTAAACTACTGACTATAACTTCTGATACGCTCGTACATGGAAGAAAGCTACTCGTTGTCAATGTGATTACAGAGTTGCATATAGTTTATCCTGACTGGAGATCTTCTACTGACGATAAAGCGCATCATTTCAAAATATTCATATGAAATTCTTTCCAAGGAGAGTTCTTACAAAATCTCGTTGATAAAATTTCGTTGATATACCTAAGTAAAAGTAAATTTGAAATATTTACTATACGAAAATATTGTTAAATGCTTTTATAATGTGAAACCAATGCAATTAAAATAGTCATCATTAGAGTTATATTACTTCTCTTGTATTATAATAACAAAATGATTACTCTAGAATCTAATTTAAAAAAAAATATTATAATAGTAATATATTTTACAAAAAAGGTCTGGGGGTAAACAAAAATATCACGAGTTAATCTGCAATTTTGCACGAAATGTTTTTTTAACGTGCTAACTAAATGTACATATTCAATAACAAACAAATAAAATTGGGAAATAGAAATATGTACAAAATTTACACTCAAAAATATCGAAAAGTGGCCTGGAAATTTTAATGCTATTTCCCTTTATAAACGTATCAACTTATTATAACTATTCCATATGAAAATTCTGAATTTTGCCCGATACCCTCGGCCCACCCTGATGTATATGTGTCAATACACAGGATTTTTTTAAATTCTTAAATATAATTTTATAATCTTTTATTATGCATATTCTATGTGATAGCCGGTAAATTGCTCGAAAGACAATTGCTCGGAAGACAATTGATCGAATGAACAAAATTGCACAGTTTTCGATTTTATATTCATGAAAGTGGAGCTGCATTCTTTACAACTGATTTCTCCCCTCAAAAAGTCACCATTGATATATTTTAAATAAAGTTTCTTATTATGAAATTTGCAGTTTACTGGCGACTTTGTCCACACTTTGAAATATGGTAAATTTGATTATGAGGTTTAAATAAAAGGTCTGAGGTCTGTTTTATTACACAGGATCACCTATCGCTGACGGCATAGAAGCAGTCAGTAATAAGGGGATCATTGAGCAGTAATAGTTATTTCTGGTAACTATTAATTTTCTATTTGGTAATTGGTAATTCCATGTTTCATAATGTGGCGACAACCGAGACAATTTTGGCCAGAAAAATAGGTATTTCAAAAAAATTGTCTTCAATTAAAATTTTACTTGTGAAAGAAATCTCAAAAAGAAAATGCTATCATAGGAATAAATTGAAATTAATGCCTTTTTAACACATTTTAAAATTATATTTAACATGTGCTTAAATTGGTATACTTTGAAAAGGAATTTGAAAAGGAAGAATCTCTTTTTCAAAAACTATATTTCATTGTTTTGTTAATTGTATTGTTACTTTTTTTTATTTTGTTGTTATTATTATAGAAGTTGAGTACGTTACTATTCCCTAAGAGGTAATTCAATTCTATATTAATTATGTCTATTCAAAATAGTTCTTAAATTAGCTATCGTGAACTATTTTATTAAATATATGTCAATAATTAATAGTATGGAATATTAATTAAACAATACAGAAAAACTAGTTTACTTGCACTCGGTAGAGCGCATATTTTCGCCGCCGCTTATCCGTTTGTTACCAAAATCTAATAAACTGGTGACTGGATAGTGACCAATCGACCCACCAAGTGTCATGCAATATGGTTCAATACTTTTGAGTTATATATGACCTTGACATTTGACCTGATCGCTCCCAATGTTCTACTAGAAGGTCGCTGGACATTGTCCAGTCGTCCCATCAAATTTCAGGCAATTTGGTTGAATACTTTTTGAGTTATAGAGTTATAAATGGCCTTGACATTTGACCTGATCGCTCCTAAAATCTAACAAAATGGTTCCTGTATATTGACCAATCGTCCCACCAAGTTTCATGCAATATATGGTTCAATACTTTTGGAGTTATAAATGACTTTGACCTTTGATCGGGTCGCTCCCAAAATTCTACCAGAAGGTCGCTGGACATTGTTTCACCAATCATTTCACCAAATTTTAAACAATTTTTTAGTTATGCGAATAACAAAATGATAAATAAATAAATGCCGGGTAAAACATAACCTTCCGCAAATTTGCGAATGTAAAAAGTAGTTAGAGATAATATAATAATAATTTACTTAATGGGAGAAATATTTTATTATATACTACTAAAAATACATAAGTAATTTCTTATAATAATTATTTACTATGAAGTTATAGTGACACCATTAACAGAATATGGATATCTACAGTTTTAGAATTTGTTTACTCGCATAAACGATATTTCTTTGCAACTGCAATTAGTAGCTTTTAACGTATTTTATAAGGCTTGCAAGCAAGCCACCAAACAAATTAATTTAGACTCATTGAGTTGCCCCCTTCCACGGAAATCTTTAGTAAAAGGCGAAAGATTTATGCGTTCTGAAAGGAAGCCAGAGTGAAAATTTAAGTTCTGCGGAACACTAACTCTCATTTACTGAGAGGAGAAAACAAAATTTGAGACGCGGCTAACACTCGTATGTTGTGCGAGGACTTTAATGAAAATCATAACTTATTTAACATTATAATAACAGGTAAAAACATTAAATGATGCTAAATAGTGCAATGAGGTAACAATTAAATTCAATTTATTTAATAAATGTAATAAAATTTCAATGAATATATCGAAATATTGGTAGAGTTTGTTCAATTTGATGGGTAACTTACGAATTCTACTAGAATCACCTTCGAGTCTGAAAATACCTTATAAATATTTATTATACCTCTTAATAAATATTATAAAACTAATAATCCATAACACTGATAAATGATAATATTAATCTACACTCTTTTGTAACTAATGCTTCAATTAATGTAGAATTAATAACTACAGAAGTGTGCAAAATAGCGTTGTCAAACGTATTATAGGTAAAGTTCATACTGTATTTTGTACAAAAATATTGACATCGTAAATGAGATTTTTATTTTTCCTTAATTTCCATGGCGTGAAAATTTGACTTGATGGGCAAATGGAATTTTATTTTTGGAATCAACACATGAAATACAATAGGATTCAGCCAACAAACACACATGCAGCCAGATGTAATTAATAAAAAATAAATGCACTAAAATGAAACCAAATAATTTTTAGTGGAACCATAAAAAATTATTCTGATAACACACTAATATTTTGATATTATGAAGTGGTTGTAAATCCGGTCAACAGCACACTTACAAAGAATGAATTTAGTTAATATATGCTATGCATTTAATATCAAAGCGGAATAATGATATAAGTAAGAGTCCATAATAATAAAATTTAATAAAATATAATGTGCCTATTTTGAAAATAAAGAAGAGATATTAGAGTATGCAGTAAAACAATTCCTATAGGAAGCTAAATCATACACATTCAATCATAGTATAAACAAACAAATGAGTTATCCCTAGATTGAGATAAGATGACTAATATTGAGACTAAATTCAGTAATCTTAAATTAATTACTAACTAAATGAAAATATGGAATAGATTTAAGGAAATAGAATTCATAGATTAATCTGAGGCAAAGTGCTGCAACATCTAAATAAATCAACCTAATCTTCTGTGTGTCAAAAGCAGCTCCACAGTTTGTAAAATACTCTCAGTCTTTCTCAGACAATGCGTCTAAGTAACAAGATTCAGATACCATATTCTGCAGACTGGATTGATTTTGGAGATGTCGCAAGACATTGAAATCGAATGGAAATTGATAGAACAGTTTATTCTGTAAACTGAGAGAAGGGCAGGAAGATAGTGTATACTAACATTTCGTATGTGCCAACTTGGTACAGAAACAAATTTATGTTTGCGATCAATTACAGTGCAGATATTATATATAAGATTTGCAAGGGAGGTTTCTTTACTTGAGTACTGTTTGAAAAGTTGTTGAATTCTTTATGAAAATGAGTCCTCGTCTCTTTGAAGCATCTGGCTCATGTCTGAGTTTTGAAAAGTTTTTGAATGAAGAGCAGTGACATGTTAATTGTTATCAGCGGTATAGATGCATCTATTTACAGTAATAACTATTGTGAAAAATAGTGGTCAGCTAGTAAATGGAGATGATACCGACCAGGCGACCACATGGAAAATGTAGCCAATGAAATATGTATTGAGCTATTGATTTTTCATTGACATAATTGGATACAAATATAATGTTCAACAAATTGTCTGATTAGTACCTTTTGAAATAAGTTTATTTAGCCAACCATCCCAATATGACTGAGCTATGTTCAGGCTGCGCCACTCAATTCACGGTAACTGTGGGAACACACAAAAATTTAAGAAGTATAGTTTGGAGTATGTACCAGTATTAATTAGTATCCTTATTGGTGTTAAATAGCCTTAGGGTATCTATACCGAAATAGTTTAGGTAAACAGTTCAGGTGCATAAGTTTAGGTTATTTTAAGTTAGTATATCTTTTACACTATTTGATATTAATAATTAAATGTTCTTTTTTCGGGATATACTTATTTTTGCCACTGGAACTGATAATAAATGTTCAGTTCACTCAGTTGAGAGAAATAATGATGATATATATTTTATCGAATCTGACATGCGATCGAAAACCGACGATGTCAACTTCGAGGTAGCTTTGATGTTCGTTTATAATTTGAACAAATACATAAATTCTTCATATTGACATTAATAACTGCAAGAGTAAGATTTAGTTCAAAGATAGATAAATTAATTGGCAACCCTGGAAAGATCAGAAATTGTCAACAGAGAGAAACATCAGAAGTGCTGCGTACATCACCTCAACTCCACAAGCTTAGTCGTCTTCGTTTTTTCGAAAAAAAAAATGTTCCGAAATACGAAAGATCGAATTTTCTTGGACGTCGATCTGAATCCGAGTTTCCGAACCCATTTGTCGGTCGGAGCAGAGTCGCAAATAAAGATTCGCGAAAAATTTGTACGGAACGCCTAGCTCTGATGAGAAGTATCGACAATAGACTAAAAGGCACAGGTCCTCTAAAATGCAATTAGATATCATAAATGATTATAATTAGTTAGTTACCCATCGAGAGAACCTGGAGCTTATGCATCGTAATTCTAATTTTTCACTGAAGCCTTCTATAGAGTTCAATTTTATTTATCCAGTAATTCATCTACAGTTGCACCCATATTTAGGTTGGTTGCATAATATAAATGAAAGAGTCCCCCTTAAATTAGTATCCTTTAGCCCGTATTCTAAGAAACTTTAATACGATGAAATCAGGAAAGGTATCAATTATTTGAAATATTATCTGGAAACCATTTAAACTCATATTGAATAAGGATTTCACAGGAACATTTTTATATTTGACTGGGTATCATTTAAAAATGTTTCAAAAAATCAAACTTTCCGTGCGACATATAACGGTGTTTGTTAAATATGAGCTGCATTTTCTATTCTGTCTCTAATCTGGACGTGAATGTCATTCCAATTGATTTTTGAATGGTATCACTGACATCTATTTTTGAAAGCGCTTCTAAGCGCAAAGGTCAAATAAATTTTCTTTTGTTGATTATCTTGTCATTGAATAGTCTGAATTCAAGATATATATCGATTAATTAGAAAACAAATCCCTCTCTGTCATTTCAAATCTCTAGGTTCACTGGATGTAAAAAAATATATAAACAAAAAATATTGCACAGCTGAAATCACTGGTTTTAATGAACAAAAATTAGAGTCCCATTTTTTCAATCATTTAAATATTTATCGATTAATTAAAATTCAAGTTGCTATTTCATGCAGATTGACAAAAAATGACATTAAATTTATCAATATAATTAATTTACATTGAATCATAAATAAATACAACTTAGCAACAATATAATTGCTTTATAATTAAAAAAATAAACCCGCTATAGCATCAACACCATTCACTCTAGTCTTATTCATTTAATTTTCTTATTGACAATCAAAAGTAATAAAATACACAATATTTGTCTGCACTATTGTTGAGCAATATTAATGTTCTTGATCGTCTATCTAATAAACCAATAGGCAATTTACTTTCCGTAAATTAATTTCTATGTACTACCAAAGAAAAGTGTTTCCGCATGATAGTAGTTTCTTGAATCACAGTTTTCAAAATTCCTATGTTAAAGATTTTCAAATTGGTCGTCGTGTGACCATGCCAATTTGAAATATCTGAAGCACTACAATTAGTAAAATTTATTTTTAGAAATATGAAACAGTAAACTTGCAAAAAACATTACAGATACACTTTTCTTTGACTGTACAAACAGTTTTTTTTTAGATTTCACTGATTTAACTGTTTTTAGTATATTCTTGACACTCTAAAATCTATCACTGAAACAAATATTTATTTTGGTTTACAATAAATGAAGTTTACTTTTTATTTTTGAATCATTTTAATAACCTAAATGAATTCTTCTTTTAATTGGAAGATAGTCTCTGTGTTGCAGACTGATATATGTTCTAATTTATATCTAATAACTATATTTATATATTCAATTTAGAGAGCCCCCTATAAGGGAGCAACAAAAAAGTAATTCTGATCCACTCAGATGGCAGTCAGTTCATCCGAACACCGAAATGTTCGGAACGGTCATCAGGACCCGGTAAACACCGGGCAGTTTCCCGCTCAGAACTGACCGCTAACAATCATCATCGTGGGTCAAAATTTGGCAAGATTCAAACTTGCTTCAAGAACAACATACTAAAGAAATGATCCTTTGGAGTATGGTCTTAAATTTGATACGATTGAGTGTAAATAAGTTTCGGATGACTGAGTGGATTTAGTGAAGATAGAAAATAATTGTATATTATTTGTGGGTATGTATTTTATACCTATTGCACACATTTATTTCAGTATAATAAAATATGTGCATCATTATTTATTAATAACTACCGTGAAATTAACTTAATAGTGGAAAATTTATATAGGGACCAAGTTGAAACTTAAAAATCCACGGTGTTCTTTCAATAGCCCATAGAAGATAATTTAGGATTACCTTCAGAATTCTTTGAGTGACGGGACAGAAAGAACTTTGATATGATTACATCATCTGATTTATTTATACTAAATGATCGCTATTTACTATCGATATATTTGTCTGAATACGATACTAATATAATTGGACTTCACTAAACATATTTTCTAAATTGTTATAAATAATATTTTTGTACATTGTAATTGGTATTTGTTGAATGACACTAATACCAAAGCAGTAGTAAATTTGATGTTATCTAACAAATTTAGTATAAATGTCATAACTAATTATCTACATAGCAAAAGAATGGAGAAAATATTGATCGAGTTGATTATCCTATTTTCGGAATAAGAATTATTAATGTAATGAGAAAATATGAGAAAGATAGGAATGACTTCTCTTTAGTAGAGAAGAGGCAGTTTCTAATTTTTAAAGATCTCCTCCAGGCAATTTTTGTTATTGCTATAATCACTTTGGCTAATGTTTCTTACCATTTTGCTGCAAACCCTAAGAATTTATTAGCATAATTTTAAATGCTTTTAAAGATTTTTCATAATTAAAACTCTTCAGTATTTCCAGTTTGCTAATTTTCAGCTTGAAAAAAAAAAAAAAAAAATGTACACCTTTGTTTTTATTGCCAGCTAGGTAGTATAATCAATTCATACTCGTATAAAGGTATAAAATTGGAGAAACTTATTATATAGAAACGTACGTTTGTAGTTCATGAAATAATTAAAATATCAAAAGATTGGCGAAAACGCATTGCTTATTTATAAAATCCAAATTTGAAATCATAACAATCAGAGTACAATCTTTTTCTTCAGACTTAGATTAGTGTTTCGTACAATTGTTGCACACCGATAATCAAACACTTAAAATGCATATAGAATATATATTTAGAAGGAAATCGTAAGTGGTTTGCAGAATTATGATCCTAGATCTTAGTTCCATAATATTATGTACTAAACTCTTTTTTGTCCCCGTAGCCTGGAGAGGACATTCAAGAAATTTTTTTAGTTGTTCCAAAATAATTTTGTATAGAGTTTGCCACGAATGTTGAGAAGGGTTAGTCATAGTTCGAGTTTAGAAACTAATGTTTTAACATAATTTATTTGAAAATTTACTAGCTTTTGATTTTGAGACAAATTTCTGCTAATTCTGTTCATTATAAAGTTCTTTTCAGACAGATGGTACACAATTAAATTATATACGAATGCTTGAGTTAACGTAACCCGTATTTGAGTACGGTTTGATTATTATAAATCATAGACCGGATAAAACAGAAGGGCTTGGATAGAGGTATAACATTTATTAAATAATGAGAAAACTTACAGTTATTATATCTCTTGATTAATCTAAAATCTTCAACATAAACTTCAAAGATAATTTGATCTTTAGTGTTAACTTAACAATGAATTATTTATTCTGATTCTTTCAATAATTATTTGTATATTTACCCTATTTTTTGTAGGAAAACAATTTATCACTTTATCCAATGTGGTGTTATGGAAGATTAATACTGTGTATTTGTTTTCCCTAGGGATGCTCTTCTAAAATGCATTCTGATTTATATTTACCAACTAAATATCATTTAATTCTGTCTTTATACATGTGTCATATTTCTACTGTAATTGATCACATGATTTGTGTAAGGATATCTAATTGTTGTTGAAGGAAATTGGTAAGCCTCTACTTATGTATTTGTAAACACTCAGTTCATCCATTCTCTATTAGTTTACAATGTCTTTCGACATTTCCAAAATAATTCCAGTCTGTATTTGGTGCCCTCTACTAGTTATTTCCATGAAGTCTTTGAACATGACTGAGAGTATTTAACAAACTGTGAAGTTCTTCTTGAAACTCAAAAAGATCAGCTTAACCTATTGCATGTTGTATCTTAAATTAATGAATAGAAATGATATCCAGAAGTTATATATTTGTTTATTAAACTTTTATGCGTCGAAACAATTATATTTTATTCGGTCTGTCTTCAAGTATATTAAAACAGTACTCAGGTTATCTCAATTGAGGGGTAACTTAAGTGATCAAATATAATTTAATTGAAAGCTTAAGATTTGTATATGAATTATCTTATTACATACTCTAACTTCTCTTCTGTATTTAAAAAATGTCTACTTAATTCTTTATAAGATGACAATATTTTGGATTTATACTTTTTGTTGCCTTTCATATCATTATTTCGTTCTAATACTATTTCATTCATTCTTTGCAAGTCTATATTTGATAATATATAATAACTATTTAGCCATATTTCTTGCAGGTATCTTTTTAAATTAATTGTAGCTCTCGAGATGAATTAGTTATTTAACAATAAGTTTATCAAAGTAAGAAGTTCTATGATATTAGCTGTTTTACTAACATATTTTCGTTAACGTACATTGTGATATTAAAACTGAAGTTAGCAATCAATATATCAGTTCATAGTTCTTTCAATGGAACAATATATCTTTTTATGAGCAAAGAAAATAATAAATACCTGTAACCTAACAATCGAAGCTCATCAAGAGATGGCTAGAGCTACTCAGAAGTAGGTAACGAAAGTAGATCAAGAATCACAGGTCCTCTGAAATGCATTATAGATATCATAAATTATTATAGTTACTCATAGTAAGAAGCAGGATATTTGGCATCGTAATTTAAATTTTTCATCGAAGCATTCTAAAGAGATTCAATTTTATTTATTTATTCATTCTTCTAAAAGACTATTCCCATAAAAGTGGAGTACGTTAATTAAATGAAGAAGTTACCCTTCACTTGTAACCTTTAGCCAAGAATTTAAGAAAAAAATACTATATTAAAGGTATCAATTATTTCGTTTATTTGAATTATTATCAGGGAACTATTTAAACTCCTAATTAGTGAAGATTTTATATAGATTTTTTTTATAGTTTATCGAGCATAAATTAAATATATTTCGAAAAATCAGATTTTTCACGGGACAGATATTGGAGTTTGTTAAGTGTGAGCAGTATTTTCAAGTCTGTTTTTAATCTGGATGGGTAACGACTTCTGACTTCGACTTGTATCAACTACTGTCACAGGGGAAAATTAAAATAGGGGTAATAGACAGGGCTTATCCAACAATTTTGATAAAAGAACTAAAGACAAACAAAGGCACGACATTCCATAGACATGATATAATACAACTTCTTGACCACGACGAATACAATAAAAAGACTAACATATTCTTTCTAAATTACTAATGACTGCCAGACTTGATATTTATGACTTGACTATTATACAGCATAATGTACGAAATTGGACTACTAACAGATTTGCTCTCTCAAACATTTACAATAATATCAATCCAGACGTAATTTTTAATCAACGAACACTCCATTAAATCAGGCAATAGCTTCAAAATATTTAACTACAACACCATATATAGCAACAAAAAAGACGAAAACAATAGCGGATCAACAATAGCCATTAGGAAAAATTTAACTTACAGACTACACGACAATTTTCATACGGACTTACTAGCAATTACAATAGAAACAATACAAGGCAACATTACAATAGCGACGACTTACAATCCACCTAGAGACGACTTTTTAAATTACATTGACTTTCACACACTATTACATGACGACAGACCGACGATAACAATAGCAGACTTAAACGCACGACATTTTGGACTCAACAACAGAAGGGCAAACAACACGGGCAGACAATTAATTAAAATAATGCAAAAATACAACCTAACCCACCATGGACCAGATTTTCCGACTTTCATAGGTCCCACAGGCAGTGGGACCCCAGACATTGTTTTAACTAATAGTACATTTCATTATAATCTCCATCTTGCACCAGGCCCCCTAACCCCTTCAGACCATATCCCCATCATAACTAAATTATCAACATCACTCATTCATTACCCTATCAAACCTCGACCACAATTCCATAAAACCAACTGGGACATGTATAAGACAATTTTATCGAACTTTAACTTAGATATGAAACACGACGCAACTACAAACGACATCGACGACTATATATACAAATGGACTGACGCAATCACTGACGCAACAAATCAAACCACACCAACAATTTACAAAAGATCAATACCCGGAGTTCGATCAGACAATACAATTTTACAACTCCAAGCTGACTACAATAGATTACTAGATAATATTACAACATACGGACCATCCATAGACAAATACAGGCAAATGCACAGACTACAGACTACCATTCAACAAGTATATAGGGACAAACGGGCTACGACATGAGAACAACTTATTAATGACTTAGATTTAGAAGACGACCCCAGTAAATTTTGGAAGACAATCAAACGACTACAAGGAAACAACAAACAAACAGCACCATATTTGACAGACGACAACGGACAAAAATACAACTCAGACAATGAAAAAGAATACATTTTTAGGCAGCATTTTTCACAAATTTTTACGGACGACGGACAGCAAGACAACGACTTTACCAACGAAATTGAACAACACATGTCTAAAATAGACAAAATAGTATCACCATTTGACACAGCCGACATTAATAGACTCCAACCATCATTTCCACCAATCACAATAGAAGAATACAAGAAGACTCTCAAGACATTTAAAAATAAAGCACCAGGACCCAGTAAAATAAAACTTCTTCAATTACAAAATTTACCCCCAAATATGACCATAGCACTCATATCAATATTCAACCTTTCCATTTCATTAGGCTATTTCCCCAAACATTTCAAAAAAGCAATTATGATCCTTATTCCTAAATCCAATATCAACCAAAACAAAACAAAAAACTATAGACCCATTTCATTATTAGACATACACGGCAAGATTTTAGACAAGACAATTAACAATAGACTGAACCACAAACTGCAACAATCAGGGAACATCAACATTAGGCAACATGGATTTAGGGCTCATAGGGGAACACATACAGCTTTAGCGACTTTAAATGAAACAATTTCTAGGGACATTAGGTTAGGGAACAACATCGACTTAGTATTTAAGAACGTTGCCAAGGCCTTTGATAAGGTCTGGCACAATGGACTCAAATTTAAAATGACTTTACTAGGACTTGATGACTGTATGACGAAGACTTTATGCAACTACTTCGACGACCGATATGCATCAATAAGAATAGGCAACCACGTAGGACCGGAACCACGTAGGACCGCCTGTCTCCCCCCGACTCTTTACAGTTTCTACACACACGACATACCTGACCCTATACCCAAGACTGACTATATATTATTTGCTGACGACATTACACAAATTATTTCAACTAGGGACAATTTTAGATACTTAGGGAAACTGACAGAACGTGAAATACGACAAATTAACGACTATGAACAACGATGGAAAATAAGGACAAATGTAGGGAAATTTAATTTGATTAACATAGGTAGGAAAAAGACAGCAATAGTAGACATAGGGGAAACAGTAGTACCATACAAAAGGGAAGGGAAAGTATTAGGGTTAACAGTTAATAGACTAGGGTTCGCACCACAAATAGCACAAAGGAAAGCAATAGCACAAAATAGACTCGGCAAACTATATAGATATAGGGACCTTAGCCAATACACAAAAAAAATACTTATACACAGCAACAGTCCGATCCACCCTCCTCTACCCCACCATTCCCCTTCACACCATCTCAAAATCCCAAATGACACAATTCCTCAGTAGCCACAGCCGTTGGGAGAGAACCTCATGTCGCGTGCTTACTGCTTATTCGATTCAACAACTCACTTCTCCCAGTACACGAGTGTGGTGAAGAGGAGGAACCTCATTAACCCACTCGTGGGAGAGAACCACAATGGTCCGAGTGTTGAACACTATTAAAATTTGTAACATTAGTCTTTTAACCCACCCTACGCTACTCTCAGTACCCGGGTGTGGCGAAGAGAAGGAGCCCCAGTAACCACACTCGGGGGGAGAGAACGAAGTTTCAAGTGGCATTAAATCTACTTTGTAAATATTATATAATTTTCTTTGTTCTCGTTCTTGTTACTTGTTCTGCGTTCTTTGTTACAAAAAAAAAACTGTATGTATAGATCACACTACTGATCAAACACAATATAAAACCTTCACACTAAAACCTTCTATCATTTTTAACCAAAAAATAAATAGCCCTGACGGGTTAAAACTCAATTCAGCAGATTTTAAACTACACCTCATACCTGCTCCCCACTCAAACAATGCGATCTTTTCGCCTTTTTTCTTCTACTTTATTTCCTTTTCGAACCTAGGTTCATTCCCCCTCTTCTGACCCATCTCCCCTCCTCACTACTTCTAGATCTGTCTGGCATCGCACCCCCCCCCCTTGTTACCCGCTTCAATTCGGTCCGTTTCTGTATATTTTGGAGATGTTGCGAGACATTGAAAATAATTGAAAATTCGGTTTAAAGTCCCCCTTCGTTCTAGTTTTTTATTTCTCTATTTTGATCATAGGTTACTGATTATAAAACTGCAAACCATTTCAAATTTGGTTCCGTATTTTCATTATAATATGTAATTTAATATTTTTTCCGTTCTAAAAAAAATGATCAGGCTAACTAGATCCTACAAATTCAAAACATTAACAAAGCTGATTAACAAAAGTACCTAATAAGTATTTATATACTAATCGTTTACATATTTATAACATTTTCCCATCTAGAGAACTGTTAATATTTAAGTTTGACTGTTTTATTTACTTTTTTTCAATTAGGCAGCTGTGTGAGTAAAGCCTTCAACAATAATAAATCTAACTTTACCCGATTAGCTGAAGAGAAGATGGAGTACTGAATAGGGACAAGATACTCTTAATAATACATTTACATTAATTTATATATTTTGTATCCAAAATGCTTTATTATCAATCGAATTGTTTTTTATTTCCAATACATTTTCTTTCTATTTATTGAAAATAATAGTTTTAAGTATAACTGTAAAGAGCATCCGTCACCAGAAATGAAAAGGAATATTTTGTGCTGAGTCAAGTACTTCGTGAAGAACCAATGATTCGATTTTGGGAGGAACATTATTTCTTTAAATTTCAATAAGCATGATGAACTCTATTCTCTAATTTTATAGTAACTAAACTTAATTACTTCCTAGCGACGGATTACTTATTTTCAAGATTAAATTTACACCTCGTAGTATATATATATTTTTTTCGCTTTGGCTCCCTAAAAACAGTTTCATACCTATTGCAGTAATTTTTGTTGTGTATTTGAAAATAAGACATGCAGGTCTTTTATCGAATATTAAAAACTACTGTTGAAGCTTTTGACAGAACACTGTTTCAACATTTAAAAAGTTTTTAATGTAGTTTACATTTTGTAGACGGTTGAATAACATACCCGTGTCTCTGAATCGAACTGTATATCGTGATTTAAGAGTTTCGATCAGCGCCGAAAATTACTTTCTCTTCAGTCTATTTAGATTACAGGCATCCCCCGCTTTGGTAACCAAATCACGACTCAGTTTAGTTACCAAACGGTAACTAAAGCGAATAAAAGTAACAAGAAATTTATGATTGTCACTCCTCGATTATATATATCATTTTCTATGAGCTATAGGAAGAAATTTTATTTTAGAGTTATTAGAGCATATACGCATATAAGCATATTAATAAGGATATACAGTCTTTCATTGTTTGTGACTGTGATGAAAAAGTTTAAAGTCGTGCATTTATTAAATGTTTTAAAATCCATCCATAGCTTAACTCTCACTCAGTATAGGTGAGTGATTAATAGATACTTAGACTTCTATAATTATTGTGCTACATTTAACAAACAGTAATTTTATGCTCTATGAAATGATTTTGGTAGTAGGGTACTTATTTCCAAGTTATTGGTTGGTTCTACAATTTCGGACACGTCAGAAAAGAAAATATTATATTATTCTAATTGGTATCACGGATACCAATTGAAACAAAAAGTTAAATAATAAATATTATATAAAGATTTTCACGTGTTCGAAAATATGGAACCGTGCAATAACACGGATCTAACCCTAAAATGGGACATGTTGAATTTCTGAACCAAATGCTTCTAATAACCTCATCTGGATTATAATTTTGATGTTTTTTTAGTTCCGTGAAATAAACACAAAAAATTGTCTCCGTTTTCTATGTCTACAAACGGTTCTTATTTCGAAACATGACTCTAAATAAGTACCACTTTTACTAAAGTGAGTTGTACTTAAAGCGAGGCCTGCCTGTATTTCATGTCATATCAAATAAAATCTAATATGATTAGACAAAATGAGTATTTACATACCAGATCAGTCAGCTTACAAATTTATCAAACTTCAAAGATTTTTCAAGTCTATTCAGTGGCACAGATTTCGCTATGGATTCTTCAATATTGTTCTTCGGATTTAGGATCACAAATACTAGCTTAATCGAAACTGAATGTCGAACAGTTACCTCTAATTTCTTTCAAAAACATTGTTTGAAAATGGTCAAATTTGAACAGTATAGCAAAGGGAACATAGTTCCTAAAAATTCTTTGTGGAAATACGTTATAAGCAATGCAAAATAAATCTTAAAATCGATCAAAACTAACATTTTAGATTTCTTGGAAATTCAGGTGGGAATATCTGGACAAATTTCTTGGTTAATAAGAGGTTCATTTAGTTGAAAAATTTACTCCGTGATGAAAGAAGTAAACTACTGACTATAACTTCTGATATGCTCGTACATGGAAGAAAGCTACTCGTTGTCAATGTGATTACAGAGTTGCATATAGTTTATCCTGACTGGAGATCTTCTACTGACGATAAAGCGCATCATTTCAAAATATTTATAAGAAATTCTTTCCAAGGAGAGTTCTTACAAAATCTCGTTGATATACCCTAAGTAAAAGTAAATTTGAAATTTTTACTATACGAAAATATTGTTAAATGATTTTATAATGTGAAACCAATGCAATTAAAATAGTCATCATTAGAGTTATATTACTTCTCTTGTATTATAATAACAAAATGATTACTCTAGAATCTAATTTTAGAAAAAATATTATAATAGTAATATATTTTACAAAAAAGGTTTGGGGGTAAACAAAAATATCACGAGTTAATCTGCAATTTTGCACGAAATGTTTTTTTAACGTGCTAACTAAATGTACATATTCAATAACAAACAAATAAAATTGGGAAATAGAAATATGTACAAAATTTACACTCAAAAATATCGAAAAGTGGCCTGGAAATTTTAATGCTATTTCCCTTTATAAACGTATCAACTTATTATAACTATTCCATATGAAAATTCTGAATTTTGCCCGATACCCTCGGCCCACCCTGATGTATATGTGTCAATACACAGGATTTTTTTAAATTCTTAAATATAATTTTATAATCTTTTATTATGCATATTCTATGTGATAGCCGGTAAATTGCTCGAAAGACAATTGCTCGGAAGACAATTGATCGAATGAACAAAATTGCACAGTTTTCGATTTTATAAAAGTCAGTTATTCATGAAATGGAGCTGCATTCTTTACAACTGATTTCTCCCCTCAAAAAGTCACCATTGATATATTTTAAATAAAGTTTCTTATTATGAAATTTGCAGTTTACTGGCGACTTTGTCCACACTTTGAAATATGGTAAATTTGATTATGAGGTTTAAATAAAAGGTCTGAGGTCTGTTTTATTACACAGGATCACCTATCGCTGACGGCATAGAAGCAGTCAGTAATAAGGGGATCATTGAGCAGTAATAGTTATTTCTGGTAACTATTAATTTTCTATTTGGTAATTGGTAATTCCATGTTTCATAATGTGGCGACAACCGAGACAATTTTGGCCAGAAAAATAGGTATTTCAAAAAAATTGTCTTCAATTAAAATTTTACTTGTGAAAGAAATCTCAAAAAGAAAATGCTATCATAGGAATAAATTGAAATTAATGCCTTTTTAACACATTTTAAAATTATATTTAACATGTGCTTAAATTGGTATACTTTGAAAAGGAATTTGAAAAGGAAGAATCTCTTTTTCAAAAACTATATTTCATTGTTTTGTTAATTGTATTATTACTTTTTTTTATTTTGTTGTTATTATTATAGAAGTTGAGTACGTTACTATTCCCTAAGAGGTAATTCAATTCTATATTAATTATGTCTATTCAAAATAGTTCTTAAATTAGCTATCGTGAATTATTTTATTAAATATATGTCAATAATTAATAGTATGGAATATTATTTAAACAATACAGAAAAACTAGTTTACTTGCACTCGGTAGAGCGCATATTTTTGCCGCCGCTTATCTGTTTGTTACCAAAATCTAATAAACTGGTGACTGGATAGTGACCAATCGACCCACCAAGTTTCATGCAATATGGTTCAATACTTTTGAGTTATATATGACCTTGACATTTGACCGGATCGCTCCCAATGTTCTACCAGAAGGTTCGTGGACATTGTCCAATCGTCCCATCAAATTTCAGGAAATTTGGTGGAATACTTTTTGAGTTATAAATGGCCTTGACATTTGACCTGATCGCTCCTAAAATCTAACAAAATGGTTCCTGTATATTGACCAATCGTCCCACCAAGTTTCATGCAATATATGGTTCAATACTTTTGGAGTTATAAATGACTCTGACCTTTGATCGGGTCGCTCCCAAAATTCTACAAGAAGGTCGCTGGACATTGTTTGACCAATCATTTCTCCAAATTTTAAACAATTTTTTAGTTATGCGAATAACAAAATGATAAATAAATAAATGCCGGGTAAAACATAACCTTCCGCAAATTTGCGAATGTAAAAAGTAGTTAGAGATAATATAATAATAATTTACTTAATGGGAGAAATATTTTATTATATACTACTAAAAATACATAAGTAATTTCTTATAATAATTATTTACTATGAAGTTATAGTGACACCATTAACAGAATATGGATATCTACAGTTTTAGAATTTGTTTACTCGCATAAACGATATTTCTTTGCAACTGCAATTAGTAGCTTTTAACGTACTTTATAAGGCTTGCAAGCAAGCCACCAAAGAAATTAATTTAGACTCATTGAGTTGCTCCCTTCCACGGAAATCTTTAGTAAAAGGCGAAAGATTTATGCGTTCTGAAAGGAAGCCAGAGTGAAAATTTAAGTTCTGCGGAACACTAACTCTCATTTACTGAGAGGAGAAAACAAAATTTGAGACGCGGCTAACACTCGTATGTTGTGCGAGGACTTTAATGAAAATCATAACTTATTTAACATTATAATAACAGGTAAAAACATTAAATGATACTAAATAGACCAATGAGGTAACAGTTAAATTCAATTTATTTGATAAATGTAATAAAATTTCAATGAATATATCGAAATATTGGTAGAGTTTGTTCAATTTGATGGGTAACTTACGAATTCTACTAGAATCACCTTCGAGTCTGAAAATACCTTATAAATATTTATTATACCTCTTAAATAAAGATTATAAAACTAATAATTCATAACACTGATAAATAATAATATTAATCTACACTCTTTTGTAAATAATGCTTCAATTAATGTAGAATAAATAACTACAGAAGTGTGCAAAATAGCGTTGTCAAACGTATTATAGGTAAAGTTCATACTGTATTTTGTACAAAAATATTGACATCGTAAATGAGATTTTTATTTTTCCTTAATTTCCATGGCGTAAAAATTTGACTTGATGGGCAAAAGGAATTTTATTTTTGGAATCAACACATGAAATACAATAGGATTCAGCCAACAAACACACATGCAGCCAGATGTAATTAATGAAAAATAAATGCACTAAAATGAAACCAAATAATTTTTAGTGCAACAATAAAAAATTATTTTGATAACACACTAATATTTTGATGTTAGGAAGTGGTTGTAAATCCGGTCAACAGCACATTTACAAAGAATGAATTTAGTTAATATATGCTATGCATTTAATATCAAAGCGAAATAATGATATAAGTAAGAGTCCATAATAATAAAATATAATGTGCCTATTTTGAAAATAAAGAAGAAATATTAGAGTATGCAGTAAAACAATTGCAATAGAAAGTTAAATCATACACATTCAATCATAGTATAAACAAACAAATGTGTTACACCTCGAATGAGATAAGATGACTAATATTGAGACTAAATTCAGTAATCTTGAAATTAATTACTAACTAAATGAAATATGGAATATTGAATAGATTTAAGGAAATAGTATTCATAGAATAATCTGAGGCAAAGTGGTGCAACATCTAAATAAATCAACCTAATCTTCTGTGTGTCGAAAGCATCTCCACAGTTTGTAAAATACTCTCAGTCTTTCTCAGACAGTCCGTCAAAGTAAAAAGATTCAGGTACCATATTCTGCAGACTGGATTGATTTTGGAGATGTCGCAAGACATTGAAATCGAATGGAAATTGATAGAACAGTTTATTCATGTTAACTGAGAGAAGGGCAGGAAGATAGTGTTTACTAACATTTCATATGTGCCCACTTGGCACAGAAACAAATTTATGTTTGAGATCAATTACAGTGCAGATATCATATATGAGATTTACAAGGAAGGTTTCTTTACTTAAGTACTGTTTGAAAAGTTGTTGAATTTTTTATGAAAATGAGTCCTCGTCTCTTTTGAAGCATCTTGCTCAAGTCTGAGTTTTGAAAAGTTTTTGAATGAAGTGCAGTGACATGTTAATTGTTATCTGCGGTATAGATGCATCTATTTACAGTAATAACTATTGCGAAAAATAGTGGTCAGCTAGTGAATGGAGATGATACAGAAGGCGACAACATGGAAAATGTAACCAATTAAATATGTTGAACTTATAAAACTATATGATTATTAAGCTATTGATTTTTCATTGACATAATTGGAAACAAATATAATGTTTAACAAATTGTCTGATTAGAACCTTTCGAAATAAGTTTATTTAGCCAACCATCCCAAGATGACTGAGCTATGTTCAGGCAGCGCCACTCAATTCACGGTAACTGTGAGAACACATAAAAATTTAAGAAGTATTATTATTATTATATTCAAGGTTTAAAAGTTGTCCCTATCCACTACGAGGTGATCCAAAGAGACATGAAGAGAAGAAGGCCTTCTTAGAAGAGGGGACAGTGAAAGTACGCTCCATGCACTAGGTCGACTACTCGGCTACCACAGGTAACCGTGTCGACCCAGCGCATGGATGGCAAGAATAGACACCCATGGATAAGAGACCTACACAGTCAGTCTGCTTATCCATGGATATAGCAAGGCAGAAGGAAGAGGAAATAAGAAGAAGAATTTGAGGAGAGATACAAAGGGAAGCTGAAGAAAAAGAGCGCCAAACTAAACAAAACCTAAGACCTACAATATAACAAAAAGAAGGCCTACCTAAGGGTAGCCTCGGGACAATGAGGGGGGGATCGGCAATAATGTTTAAAACCCCTAGTCTGATAATCAGACCCCCTGCCCCCAATTTAAGAAGTATAGTTTGGAGTATGTACCAGTATTAATTAGTATCCTTATTGGTGTTAAAGAGCCTTAGGGTATCTATACCGAAAAAGTTTAGGTAAACAGTTCAGGTACATAAGTTTAGGTTATTTTAAGTTAATATATCTTTTACACTATTTGATATTAATAATTAAATGTTCTTTTTTAGAGATATACTTATTCTTGCCACTGGAACTGATAATAAATGTTCAGTTCACTCAGTTAGAGGAAATAATATTGATATATATTTTATCGAATCTGACATGCGACCGAAAACCGACGATATCAACTTCGAGGTAGCTTTGATGTTCGTTTATAATTTGATCAAATACATAAATTCTTCATGTTGACATTAATAACTGCAAGAGTAAGATTTAGTTCAAAGAGATAAATTAATTGGCAACCCTGGAAAAATCAGAAATTGTCAACAAAGAGAAAGATCAGAAGTGCTGCGTACATCACCTCAACTCCACAAGCTTAGTCGTCTTCGTTTTTTCGAAAAATGTTCCGAAACACGAAAGATCGAATCTTCTTGGACGTCCATCTGAATCCGAGTTTCCGAACCCATTTGTCGGTCGGAACAGAGTCGCGAATAAAGATTCGCGAAAATGTGTACGGAACACGCCTAGCTCTGATGAGAAGTATCGACAATAGACTAAAAGGCACAGGTCCTCTAAAATGCAATTAGATATCATAAATGATTATAATTAGTTAGTTACCCATCGAGAGAACCTGGAGCTTATGCATCGTAATTCTAATTTTTCACAGAAGCATTCTATAGAGTTCAATTATATTTATCCAGTAATTCATCTACAGTTGCACCCATATTTAGGTTGGCAGCATAATATAAATGAAAGAGTCCCCCTAAATTAGTATCCTTTAGCCCGTATTCTAAGAAACTTTAATACGATGAAATCAGGAAAGGTATCAATTATTTGAAATATTATCTAGAAACCATTTAAACTCATATTGATTATGGATTTCACAGGAACATTTTTATATTTGACTGGGTATCATTTAAAATGTTTCAAAAAATCGAACTTTCCATGCGACATATAACGGTGTTTGTTAAATATGAGCTGCATTTTCTATTCTGTCTCTAATCTGGACGTAAA
Source organism: Caprella mutica (assembly GCA_947561585.1). Taxonomy (NCBI): domain Eukaryota; kingdom Metazoa; phylum Arthropoda; class Malacostraca; order Amphipoda; family Caprellidae; genus Caprella; species Caprella mutica. Next base: position 50,658 of record CANNZV010003425.1, read on the forward strand.
TGTCATTCCAAATGATTTTTGAATGGTATCACTGACATCTATTATTGAAAGCGCTTCTAAGCGCAAAAGTCAAATAAATTTTCTTTTGTTGATTATCTTGTCATTGAATAGTCTGAATTCAAGATATATTTCGAGTAATTAGAAAACAAATCCCTCTCAGTCATTTCAAATCTCTAGGTTCACTGGATGTAAAGAATATATAAACAAAAAATATTGCACAGCTGAAATCACTGGTTTTAATGAACAAAAATTAGAGTCCCATTTTTTCAATCATTTAAATATTTATCGATTAATTAAAATTCAAGTTGCTATTTCATGCAGATTGACAAAAAAAATGACATTAAATTTATCAATATAATTAATTTACATTGAATCATAAATAAATACAACTTAGCAACAGTATAATTGCTTTATAATTAAAAAAATAAACCCGCTACAGCATCAACACCATTCACTCTAGTCTTATTCATTTAATTTTCTTATTGACAATCAAAAGTAATAAAATACACAATGATTTGTCTGCACTATTGGTGAGCAATATTAATGTTCTTAATCGTCTATCTAATAAACCGATAGGCAATTTACTTTCCGTAAATTAATTTCTATGTACTACCAAAGAAAAGTGTTTCCGCATGATAGTAGTTTCTTGAATCACAGTTTTCAAAATTCCTATGTTAAAGATTTTCAAATTGGTCGTCGTGTGACCATGCCAATTTAAAATATCTGAAGCACTACAATTAGTAAAATTTATTTTTAGAAATATGAAACAGTAAACTTGCAAATAACATTACAGATACACTTTTCTTTGACTGTACAAACAGTTTTATTTAGATTTCACTGATTTAACTGTTTTTAGTATATTCTTGACACTCTAAAATCTATCACTGAAACAAATATTTATTTTTCATCTTGGTTTACAATAAATGAAGTTTACTTTTGAATCATTTCAATAACCTAAATGAATTCTTCTTTTAATTGGAAGATAGTCTCTGTGAACTTTAATTGGATACTGTGTATTGCAGACTGATATATTTTCTAATTTATATCTAATAACTATATTTATATATTCAATTTAGAGAGCCCCCTAAGGGAGCAACAAAAAAGTAATTCTGATCCACTCAGCTGGCAGTCAGTTCATCCGAATACCGAAATGTTCGGAACGGTCATCAGGACCCGGTTAACACCGGGCAGTTTCCCGCTCAGAACTGACCGCTAACAATCATCATCGTGGGTCAAAATTTGGCAAGATTCAAACTTGCTTCAAGAACAGCATACTAAAGAAATGATCCTTTGGAGTATGGTCTTAAATTTATTACAGTTGTGTGGACATCAACTTTGGATGACTGAGAGGATTTAGTGAAAAAATGAAATAGTTAGGTGGTTTTTAATTGTTTATTATTTCAAGTATTATCCAATATTGGTAACACTTAACATAATATATGATCATCAGAAACGATCCATGCTATATTCATTGTGTTGAAATTGTTAGTTAAACATTTACAGACTGTGAGACACATTGAAAACATCTTGTGCGATGAAATCCACGTGGTTCACTTAATGCTTCATAGAAAATATATAGGGGTAACTGCAGCATTCATTGAGCAATGAACAGAATGACCTTGCATATTACATCTTAGATAACTTTAATAGTTTATTTGAAGGTGGAAAAATATATTTACTAAGTTTAACAAAAATTAACACTCTTCACACAGCCGAGTAAGAGGAATTGGTGCAAACTACCAATATTTATTTTAGAAAAAAATGATTCTTTTTTAAATAATTCTATATTTCAATTCAATGTCCTCTCCAGGCTAGGAGAAAATATGAATTTATTACAAAATATTGTAAATCTAAGATCAACTGAAACCGCATATAATTAGAATCGGTATATATATTTTTTTTTTTTAATTTTTTTGATACCCTGTGTGCTACAATTGGACGAAACACAACTATAACACCGAAGAAAGAGATTGTAGAGTCTTGGGTGTGATTTCCAATTTAAATTTCATGAACAAACAACGTATGTCTGGCCTTCATATGAGATTAAAATTGTTTCCTGAAGTGTATAAAGGTTTCTATAATAATTTTCTCCAATTTAATGCCCCTACAGGAATATTTTATATTGAATCGATTACATTTACCTAGTTGACATTCTAAACAAACGTTTTACATTCATTTTCTTAGTAGTGAAATTAGCAAGTTGGAAGTAAAACGAGTGGTGTAGAGTTTTGATTTTTAAATTTTTTAAAAATTCAAATTTCATGGAGGGTTTTGCAGCAAAATGATAAGAAACATTAGGCTCATGTGATTGAAACAATAAAAAAAAATTAGAGACCTTTAAACATGTAATACCACAGAGCATAAATAATTATATTTAAAGATAGTACCCACCTATAGTACAACAAATTATATTGTATTTCTTATCAGTTTTGACTGTTAGAAAGAAAATTAGATGAATTAGACTAATGAATACTGTAATGTTTTTGTATTGGATTTATTTTCCATCAATTTTTTTTATAAATTTATGCTACAGCTTCGTCATCTTTATAATATTTATCCCCCAATGGCTCTATGCATGAAGCTGTCTGCTATAAATTGAAGAGAAGGGGGGTGGCGTCCCTTGGGCACTGAACTATTGTAATTTGGATTATGTATTGTCTTTTTCCATTTTTATCATTATTCTACGCTACTTGCTGTTTTGGAGCATAGCGCTAATGTTTTTCTTTTCAAATACGAGGTCTCAGATTTTGTGTTAGGTAGGCTCGTAGGCTTCAGTTACCATCACCTCTTCATTTCCCTCTTCAATCCGTAAGTGCAGCCACCGGTGCTTGTGCCTCTTTTCGTCACATTCCTTGGTAAGTAAATCCATTCAATGAGTAGCTTTTTTGCATCTCTACAATACCCTTTTTACTTTCCACTTTCTAATATATTCAGTCTGAAGAAAAATAATGTACACCATTTTTTGAAGTCAACTAGGTAGGTATAATCAATTCAAAGTTAAGGTATAAACTGAATATTTTTCTATTACTTTAAAAGTATCTTCCAAATAGGCTAATGTTTCTTATCATTTTGTTGCAAATCTCATGAAATTTGATAGCATTTTTTCGATATATTCTTTTAAAGTTTTTTACATTCAAAGCTATACAATACCTATTTTACTTCCGACTTACTAATTTTCAGTGTGAAAAAAAGAATGTACATCATTTGTTTTGAATGTCAACTAGGTATAAGTTATAATAAATCCATTTAATAATCGGATAAAGGTATAAAATTAGATAATCTTATTATAGAAACGTTTACATACGTCAGAAAACAATTAAAATCTTGAATGATTGCCGAAAATGCTTTGTTTGCTTATAAATTCAAATTTGAAATTAAAACAAAGAGTGTACAATCTTCTTCTTTCTAGCCTCAGATTAGCGTTTCATACAATTGTTGCACACAGAGTATTAAAAACTTTAAAGGCATATAAATAAATATGCACTAAACAGAATTGTATGCAGAATAATGGATCTAAACCTTATTACTATAATATTTGGTGATATACTAATTTTTCAGGAGCCTGGAGAGGATCTTTATAATATGAAGGCTTTCCTGATTATTCAAACTATTGAACTTCAATATCATACGCAAATGAAATATAAATTTGTTTGTAATAGGTTTAGAGAGCCCCCTAAGGGAGCAACAAAAAAGTAATTCTGATCCACTCAGCTGGCAGTCAGTTCATCCGAACACCGAAATGTACGGAACGGTCATCAGGACCCGGAAAAACCGGGCAGTTTCCCGCTCAGAACTGACCACTAACAATCATCATCGTGGGTCAAAATTTGGCAAGATTCAAACTTGTTTCAAGAATAACATACTAAAGAAATGATCCTTTGGAGTATGGTCTTAATTCTCTTCATAGTTGCGTGGAAATCAGTTACGGATGACTGAGGGGATTTAGTGAAAATAGAAAATAATTCTACAGTTTTAATTGGTTATGTATTCTATGCCTATTACACACAATTACATTATGATAAATTTTTATATCCATAATTATTTATTCGTTATTGTTGAGATATTAAATCTATAGTGGAAAATTTATAATTCAATAGAGACCAAGTTGGATTTAAAAAATCCGCGTAAATTCTTAAACGACCGGATAAACACAAGTGTACCTAATCTTTCATATAGCAGAGCACCTGTGTACGCTTACATTAGTCAGAGATATGAAATACTAGAAAGTAAGTCTCCAAAATATTAAAGTTTGGTAGAGAAATAATGTAGACCTGTTGCAAATATAAATATACAAGAGAAATTGAAGTATTGAAGGTCATTCATGTAAAAATCCTACACTTGAGTTACCCTCTGATTTAGATTGATGACTTGTATTGACACATAATTGAATAATATTTAATTACAGAACGAATAAAATATTGAAATTTCGGTAAATAAAACCTAATAGATAATGGAATAACTTACGGTATTCTTATTTATCGGTTAATTTAAGCCACAACAAAATAAGGTTACATGATCTTATGTGTTTCATGAACTGCCTCACAGTTTATAAAATACTCTCAGTCTCTTTCAATCACACTATCGAAATAATTAAATTCAAGTACCATATTCTGCAGACTGGATTGATTTTGGAGATGTCGCAAGACATTGTAAACTAATAGAAATTTCATTAACTGAATAATAGATATTTATGTGAATTTGGTGGAGGGCGGAAAGAGGTTTAATTGAATTGAAAGAGGGAAAATTAAAATAGGGGTAATAGACAGGGCTTATCCAACAATTTTGATAAAAGAACTAAAGACTCCGGCTCTAGGACAACTGCCATGCAATATATTATAATTTTATTTTGGGTGAATTGTAATGCACTTGTAAACCTAACATTTCTAGGAATTAATTTGATGTGAAGTATATTATTATTTTAACCTAAAATTTTAGTATAAAAATGTTAATTGTATAGTAAGAAATTGTGAATGAAGAAGCATCGAAATTAATGCTGAAGTAATACTAAATTTCTCTTTGTTACAATCATTTTCTTTCACATTTTACGCCTTAACTCAAATGGTTTCAAAAAGATTGAAATCTATAGATACAGAACTTTTTTCAAACATTTCAGAATACAAAGAATAGTACAAAGATAAGCTTTACAGGTTAAAATTTTTAGTTAGTGTGGTTTTGCATCTTACTATTTTAGAGTTGCTTTCACACAACACTGGGCATATATGAGTTAACTAAAATGTTGATTTGTTATTAGTTTAATAAAAAATTTAATAAAACATATTTCAGTAATAATTATTCTCATATTTTGACACTTTTCAAATATTTATAAGACATGTTTCTGATCGGCGGGAGCTAGAAAAAAAGAAACTATAGTAAAACAAATTCAAATTTCAAAGTTAATGAGAATAGTGTTCTTTGTAAGGTTTTTTTCAACATAGAAATAAGATAAAAACTACTTCAGTTTCTAATCCTGAATTAACAGAAAAGTTTGTTTCTACAAATAAAAAATATAAATTAACCCAATGAAAATTCTTAAATAATAAAATAAATAAATTGTATTTTGAAATGTTTGAAAAGAAAGTTTTGCATCTATAGATTTTCCACTTCTTGTCAACCATTTGATTGTTTAAGGAGCTAAATGGGTTAAATTTGATTTAAAAAAGAAATGTATTTAGTATACTTAAACTTTAAATTCTGAATCTACCGTCAATATTAATTTTTATTCTTCTTTATGCTCAATTTCGGACTATACGATTAATATTATTCCTAATTTTTAGGTTAAGATAATAATATACTTCGCATCAAATTAATTCCATGAAGATTAAGATTACAAGTGCATTACAATCTACCCAGCATAAAATTATAATATATTGCAAGGCAATTGTCCGCATGGCAGTTTATCGCAAGGCAGTTGTCCACTATGCAGTTGTCCGCATGGCAGTTGTCCGTACACCGGTTTTGAGTGAGCGTTGTCTATAGAATTAAGTTTGTGGGATGTGATTGAATTGGATCTAATATGTTTTTTTCGGATATGGAGTGGGTTCGTTGTCTATTGCGGGATCGGTCGTCTTGTCTTTATGGTTTTGGTGAAGGTAAGTCAGTTCTGTCTCCTTTTGCAGTCCTTTGTTTTTGTAGTGGGGGTTTGTCTTTTTTAGTTGGAGGAGTTGTTCTTTTTCGATTTTGTTTTTTTTTGAGGTTCCGTCGTCAGTGTCAGTTGAAGGTATATTGTCAGTTTCCATGCGTTGGTTCGTCGTGCCGTCATATCTATCAAAGTATATATTTAGTATTTCTTGCGAGTCACAGTCGGGAAATTTGGCGTCAATGTTGTAGTTTAGTTTGAGAGATTCGGAGAGTGTTTCTCCAAATCTCTTTTTCCCGGTTAATGTGGCTATATGTGCTTCTAAAATAAGTGCTATTAGTTTAATGTCCATGTTTCATGATAGTTTTATTTGTTTTGGTTGTGTGTTTTCGACTGTTGTTCTGACTATTTTTGCATATGTAGCATTTTCAGTAATTTGTTGTTTTTGTTTGTTGTTTAAATCTATTGTCTTTATGATTTCTTTTCTATATGGGCAACTGGCTGCTAGGGTTCTATGGGGTTGATTGCAGTTGAGGCATGATTTGTGGGGGGATTTGCAGTCTATGTGGGTGAGGCCTTCATCGCACTCTGGACAAACTATTTTAGTGGAGGTGCATTCGTTAGTGATGTGGCTATTGAATTTGTAGCAATTGTAGCAGATTGAAATGTGGGTGAATTTTTCTATGGAACATTGGTGGGGGGAAATGCAGGTGTTGAAAAGTAGTAGTCCATCTGTGATAATTCTATTGGCCATTGCAGTATCTTGTAGTTGGAGTTTAAGAACTTGTGTATATTGTTTTATTTTGGTAACCTTCCTGACCAGGAGCCAAGAGTGGTTCGCTCAAGCTCGGCCTTCAGTTCGTCAGATGTTCGACTACCGACCGAATGGTCGAGCTGTCGACCGAAAACAGACCTCTTGGCTCACAGTTCAGGGGAATGGATGGTTCGAGATTTATAGTACGGAGGTACTGGATGGAAGCGGGGGTGAGGAGTTTGTCAATATTTTCTTGCTTGTCAGTGTGTGCATAAAAACCATTGTGAGTGTCATTGATTCGGATTAGGGGGGTGTCTATGTCTTTGAGGGTTACTCTAAATATCTGTTCATGTATTGTTGGAGTATTGGGGTTAATTTTCCTAAGTAGAGTTTTATAGTTTTTTCTGTTTGAGTTGGAGGGTGTTGGGCTACTAGAGCCCCTGTTGTAATGTCCTAACATGCCCTACATACCTAATAACAATAAATGTTAACTTACCTAGTAATGAATAAATATGTGACCTACTTGAAGGGTAGTGATAAACTACCAATATAACAATGTAAATATGAAAATAAGTAACAAAATATAAGGGATTTATTACAATCTTGAGGTGTACGGGGCCCCAAGCAGAAAGGAAGCAGTGCCTTGTAGAGGATAGGAGAAAAAAATATATACAAAACTGGATACAAGAGATAAAGATAATAAGATTATTAGAATTAAGACGGAAAACCCTTTAATAATATTTTTGGGTTTTTAATTTTTTTTTCTACCTAAATAAAATGGCTGAATTAAGCTATGCCATCACGTGACACAAGGTTTAACTAACCAATGGCCCAAGTCACCAATGGCAGTAAGTAAGCAGGGCTAGCACCGACCCCATCGGGAGACGTCACGCAATGGAAAGGAATAGAGGCAATGGTAGGAAAAGCGCTGATCCTTCCATTTGCCTAAGGCCCCGTGTGGGCGCTTAGCAAATCATCAAATTCAAGAGGACAACTGATTTATTATGATAAATACACAATAAAAAATCAGCGCTGGTATGAAAAATGAGAAATAAGCGGCAATGATAGAAAAACAGTACCAAGAGAGTTTATAAAGTGCAACGGAGAGAGCGTTCACGCTAGATAACCTTCCTCTGAGAGATCTGTTTTATAACTGATCTGTCATCAGTATGAATCTTTCGGTGCTCTGAGGAGTCCTTATGAAATATCCTTCGATCAAATGAATTTTAAAAGGGCAAAATCAATCTAAAAATGACCAAATGAACCCAAAGATTTCAAAGAGAACACATCAATCTAAAAGGATTAGAGCTAAATTTTTAATGATCAAATGTTATTAAGAGTCATGCAGCACAGTCTGAGAGACTTTATATAAATTTCATGGAGAGCACTTTAACAGTACCTGCAGTTTGGATTCATGGGTAAAGTGGAATAAAATTCTTGATGTAGCTATAATCATAATTTTCTATACAATCTCATATTCTGTACACAGGGTTCCAATTTTCACATTTCAATATAAGAGACAGAATAAATTTTAGTTCTACACATTTTGAAAAAATATATACAAATGTAAAATTTTATCAACTTTTAAAAGTTGAAATATGAAAATTCAATATTTATTTATAAGAATACATAAACATAAATTTAGTATAATAAGATTACAATAGAAAATAGACCACATGCTAGTTATATTTGAAACATAGAACAAATGGTATATCGAGAAGAAAGAGAAACACAAGGGGCTTTGTAAAACAGTAAGAGAGGAAATTGGTTTCGATAACCCTATACGTTTAGAAACCAACATGTACAAAATATAGGAAAGTATCTTAATATATTTTAGTTTTTCATCAGGATTACAAGGTCCAACAAGAGACCACAAAATTTAGTGTGTGTTTTAGACACGGATTAGATACGATACCAGTAAAACGTGGTAAAGGGAACAGTGAAAATTCAAGCATAGCTTACATTTTTGGAGTCTTATCATAACTTCACTAAAAAGATTAATAAACTGCCAAATAACTGGAATACTGTAGCGATACGGGACAGTTGTGAAGTGAATTTATTTTTCCCTAATGGAAAAATACTATTTACCATATTAAATTGCAAAAAATTTCAATTACAATGTCATATTTAGACAGTAGAAATTTGAAGTGAGAAAATTGGCGAGAGGGTAACGGTGCCGAATGCAAATCAAGAACTGTGATGTTCTCTCAGTCTACATTATACGCTGTAACTCTTACATAGAAGAGAGAGAACAACTTAGTTAGCTTTTTTGAATTGATGAATGATGTATAGCTTCATTGATTTCATGCACAAACTTGATGTTTTCCAATATCTTCTAGTTTTTGAATAATTTTAAGGACAAAAGTACCAAATTCAGACGAGGAAAGTGAACGTATAATCTAATCAAACGAATGGTACTAAAAATTGTCTTAAAAAAATTCGAACCCAATTAAATGGGATCCAGAAAATTGATCGAAAGTAATTGACCGAAAACAATTGATCGAAAGCAATTCATCGAATGGAAAATTGGTCGAATGGAAAATTGATGGAAAGGAAAATTAGTCGAATGGAAAATTGATCGAAAGGAAATTGGTCGAATGGAAAATTGATCGAAAGGAAAATTGATCGCCCAACAATTGATCGAATTGAGAATTGACCGAAACAAAATTGATCGAAAATGATATTGGATCTATTTACACTAATTGACAATATGATAACTAAAACCATGAATTACCAGGAACACTTACTTGCAATATATTACAGCTAGTAGATCTTGTTACCATGATTTATATATAATAATATTAATTTGTACAATAATAATATATAATAATAATTTATGTATAACATTTCTTCAATCAACTGTTTTACTATATCAGAGAATTGTATGCTTTGAAATATATTATAATTTGAAGAACTTTAAGTTTTCTTAGTTCTAGAATTTAGATAGTTATAGATAACTTGTGAAATGAAAGTTAAATAATTAATTAATTTAGTATAGGTTTAACGTATGTTTTGGAACGAAAAGCCATATCACTGACGGCAAAATGGAATTAAATAGAAGAGATAGGAAGAAGCAGTCAGAAAGGAAAATGGATTCATGAACAAAGTCACTTAACACCGTCGGTGTTAAGCGAGTACTTCGTTAGTTACCGTTTGGTAACTGGTTACCGTTTGGTAACTAAACTGAGTCGTGATTTGGTAATAATAATAATAATATTTACATAATAAATGATTTGAATTCTATTAGGTAATCCATATAGATATTGCTAAAAAGAAAATAAATACAAAGGGGTTGATAAAAAGTTACATTTTGTGTGCTACAGTAATCTCAAAATGAATTTTATATCAAATCACACTCTGGTCACAGTTCAGTTTGCAGAATATGGACTTATTTTCTTAAAATATTCAGAGAGCATTTTGTAATTCATTCCTAAATTAATTCTTAATAATTGATTACAATTTTTGTAATTTCAGAGAGCACTACAGCTTTTTAACATTAATTTAAAACAAATCAAGTTTAATTTGAAATAAATCAAGTATAATTTAAAATAAATCAGGTTATATTTAAAATGAATCAGGTTATATTTAAAATACATCACGTTATATTTAAAATAGATCAACTTTAATTTAAAATAATTTAACTTTAATCTAAAATAGTTCAACTTTAATTTAAAATAGTTCAACTTTAATTTAAAATAGTTTAAGTTTAATTTAAAAAAAATGAAGTTTAATTTAAAATAAAACTCTCTGGGTCCTCGATGTCACACATCGGAAGCTCTGCACTAATATCATTATATTAGTAATGGGAGCGAATGAGATCATGAGAGTATACCATAATCTTTAATTGCCACCTCAATCTTTTTCATTGCCCACCATAATCTTTCATTGCCTACCATAATCTTTCATTGCCCACCATAATCTTTCATTGCCCACCATAATCTTTCATTGCCTACCATAATCTTTCATTGCCCACCATAATCTTTCATTGCCCACCATAATCTTTCATGGCCCACCATAATCTTCCATTGCACCCTTCTCTCATTTCAATCCTCTCATCTCACTAAATTCTCACTTCTCTCATTTCACTCACTTCTCTCCTTTCACTCACTTCTCTCCTTTCACTCACTTCTCTCATTTCACTCACTTCTCTCATTTCATTTCTCTCATCTCATCTAACTAAATTCTCACTAATGTTATTTCATTTCTCTCACTTCTCTCATCTTAATTTTCTCCTCTCATTAAATTCTCACTTCTCTCATTTCACTGCTCTTATGATCTCATCCACTCCCATTACTAATATGATGATATTAGTGCAGAGCTTCCTATGTGTGATATCGAGGGCCCATAGAATTTTATTTTAAATTAAACTTCATTTTTTTTTAATTAAACTTGAACTATTTTAAATTAAAGTTGAACTATTTTGAATTAAAGTTGAACTATTTTGAATTAAAGTTAAACTATTTTAAATATAACTTGATTTATTTTAAATATAACTTGATTTATTCTAAATTTATCTTTACTTATTTTAAATTAAACATGAATTATTTTAAATTAAACTTGAATTATTTTAAATTAAACTTGAATTATTCTAAATTAAACTTGAATTATTCTAAATTAAACTTGAATTGTTTTAAATTAATGTTAAAAAGATGTAGTAACCAATTTGAAAAATCTCGGATTGATCTTTAATTAGTTTCCACTGATTTATAGATACTAGAAAAATGCTGATTAAGAAGAGCAATTCTGATTATTCTGCAAAAGTTCTTAGAAAACAAAAATGTCTTCCTAATAGCTACCTTAATTATTTTAAATGTTCGATTTTTATGCTACATGTCTTCGATATATTTAGTTCAAAACCACTAATTAGAGAGAAAAAAACAGTCAATTGTAATTATTTGAATGTAGAATTAGAAGCTCTAACATAACCTCATGTCAAAGAGCATGGCAGTAAAAGTTAGAGTAGTACTGAAGGGAAATTTCTCAACTAATTCTATAAATAAATCTAACTACTACAGCTTTTTAACATTAATTTAAAACAATTCAAGTTTAATTTAAAACAATTCAAGTTTAATTTAAAATAAGTCAAGTTCAATTTAAAATAAGTCAAGTTATATTTAAAATAAATCAAGTTATATTTAAAATAAATCAAGTTATATTTAAAATAAATCAAGTTATATTTAAAATAAATCAAGTTATATTTAAAATAAATCAAGTTATATTTAAAATAAATCAAATTATATTTAAAATAAATCGATTTATATTTAAAATAAATCAACTTTCATTCAAAATAGTTCAACTTTAATTTAAAATAGTTCAACTTTAATTTAAAATAGTCCAACTTTAATTTAAAATAATTCAACGAAGCTCTGCACTAATATCATTATATTATATATTCATTATATATAAGATTATATATAAGGACAACAAAAGATTATGGTGGGCAATGAAAGATTATGGTGGGCAATGAAAGATTATGGTGGGCAATTAAAAATTATGGTGGGCAATGAAAGATTAGGGTGGGCAATGAAAGATTAGGGTGGGCAATGAAAGATTAGGGTGGGCAATGAAAGATTAGGGTGGGCAATGAAAGATCAAGGTGGACAATGAAAGATTATGGTGGGCAATGGAAGATTATGGTGGACAATGAAAGATTATGGTGGACAATGAAAGATTATGGTGGACAATGAAAGATTATGGTGGACAATGAAAGATTATGGTGGACAATGAAAGATTATAGTGGCCAATGAAAGATTACGGTGAGCAATGAAAGATTACGGTGGGCAATGAAAGATTATGGTGGACAATGAAAGATTATGGTGGGCAATGGAAGATTATGGTGGGCAATGGAAGATTATGGTGGGCAATGGAAGATTATGGTGGGCAATGGAAGATCATGGTGGACAATGAAAGATTATGGTGGGCAATGAAAGATTATGGTGGTCAATGAAATATTATGGTGGGCAATGAAAGATTATGGCGGGCAATGGAAGATTATGGTGGGCAATGAAAGATTATGGCGGGCAATGGAAGATTATGGTGGGCAATGAAAGATTAGGGTGGGCTATGAAAGATTAGGGTGGGCAATGAAAGATTAGGTTGGGCAATGACAGATTAGGGTGGACAATGAAAGATTAGGGTGAACAATGAAAGATTAGGGTGAACAATGAGAGATTATGGTGGACAGACAATGAAAGATTATGGTGGGCAATGAAAGATTATGGTGGACAATGAAAAAGATTGAGGTGGCAATTAAAGATTATGGTATACTCTCATATGATCTCAT
>CANNZV010003425.1:63794-85978 GCA_947561585.1 Caprella mutica
GGTATACTCTCATGATCTCATTCGCTCCCATTACTAATATAATGATTTAAGTGCAGAGCTTCTGAGGTATGACATCGAGGACCCAGAGAGTTTTATTTCAAATTAAAGTTGATTTATTTTAAATTAAACCTGATATATTTTAAATTAAACCTGATATATTTTAAATTAAACCTGATATATTTTAAATTAAACCTGATATATTTTAAATTAAACCTGATATATTTTAAATTAAACCTGATATATTTTAAATTAAACCTGATATATTTTAAATTAAACCTGATATATTTTAAATTAAACCTGATATATTTTAAATTAAACCTGATATATTTTAAATTAAACCTGATATATTTTAAATTAAACCTGATATATTTTAAATTAAACCTGATATATTTTAAATTAAACCTGATATATTTTAAATTAAACCTGATTTATTTTAAATTAAACCTGATTTATTTTAAATTAAACCTGATTATTTTAAATTAAACTTGATTTATTTTGAATTAAACTTGATTTATTTTGAATTAAACTTGATTTATTTTGAATTAAACTTGATTTATTTTTAATTAAACTTGATTTATTTTGAATTAAACTTGAATTGTTTTAAATTAATGTTAAAAAGCTGTATAATGAATTTCAATAGGACGTATTCAAAATTTTACCCTAAACTATGGAAACTGCAATTTATCCTTTTAGTTGGGTAGCTAGTTACCAAATTGAAAAGTGCTAGAATCCAAAATGGTAATTTTAGCCAAATAATTGGAAAGATTCAATGGATTCACGAGAGTGGAAAATTGAAAATTTGAGATTAATTAATTTACTCAAGAGTTATTTTATTATGTTGAATTGAAAAGAAATGCCAAAACTGGGCAAAATGAGAATTTTGAATTAACTGCTTAAAAATATTTCAGAATATTTAATTAGAACTTCAACTTCCACTAATTTACTTATGCAGTATAAGATAATGTTGATGGTAGAGAATTATTTAATATTTTCAAATTTAGACTGCAGAAATAAAAAATGAAATACTTAACCCGTACATGGTTGCCACAACCAGCCTGTATCCAGATTGCTGTCCCAAAATAAGGCCAATAAAATCTTCAGTTGCTAGGTTTATTGAAATTATTAAACACAGCAAATAGGTATAACTAGAAAACATATTTTCAATACCATCTGTTAATAATCCAAGTAGCAAACAATGGTTAACACGTTCACTGCGTATGTGGCTATAGCTGGCATTCCTCTGTTATATTAGTGACAGTTATATTAATAAATCCATAAGTTGGAGAATAATCATTATATTAGTAATTATTAACATTTTTAGAAACAAAATAAAAATTTGCATTCAGTACACGGGTGTCCCGATACGCAAGTGTAATCCCACCGCCGGTACACATATGGCCCGAAATGCAGTGAACGTGTTAATACACAGAATATCTGACATTTTGATTAATATCTATGTTCACATTAATTTAATTTCAACAGATAATGTAAATTTAACACATCTCATCTCCTATGATTGTCAAAACAAAGGTATAAAGATATATTGTTCAATGTCATTGTTCATTGAATTAACCAATTATCAATTAAATAATCTATTTACAATTAGTTACATCATGGCTCAAAGTTGATTCAAATGCAATTTGGCTTTTTGAAGATAAGTTTTGAGTCTGTTGTAGCTAGTTGAAATATAGGGATTAATATGAACTTTTAGAGCAAATATTATAATTTAGATTCAAACCTACTCAACCTATCTAATCAATAACCTTTAACTGAATGATTTAGAAAAATTACTATGTAAAATAGTTTGGAAAAGGAATTCATCAGCGACAAGGGTTCAAATAGAGATTATAGATCCAGTTGTTTATTATTCACAAAATTAGGAACTTATAATCAAAAATAGTAATAATAACCAACTACAAATACAACTGAGTACCTAAGTTCTGAAGTATGAGCCAATATATTTTACTCCCTAGTTCAGAAAAATGAGTTTAGAGAGTCTAAAAATTAAGTAGCTATTGGTGAGCAATTCTATCATCATATTAGTTTGAAAAGGAAATTGCAGAACAAATCTTGTACTGGAGTGCAAAAATTTGGATACTTATGAAGAAATTTTCTATTTATTGAACATATACTACTTCTTGACCAAAGTTCAGGACCAGGAAAGTTCTTGAAATCTATTCAGAAAGTATTTACATATTTAAGGAAAGAGGCTATAAGACCCTAGGATATTATAATAGTATGTATGAGTTGGAACATGTATGACAAGAAAACAGCAGAAGATTTGAAAATAAATTGTGATAGGTAGATAACTAAATCTAAATTACCAATATAATTTATCATAGGTATTAATAAAATATATTATGGAATAGTTGGAATTAATTGTAAGAATTTTTTTTACATTTCTTAAAGAGAGAATAAAGCAATTGTTTGGAGGGGTGGTTTATTTATTTTAGATTTTGGAAAACAACAAATGAGGCACATGAAATATGGAGGTCAATCATTGCTTGCTTGGAACTTGGCTACAGGCTAAACTTTTAGGAATATGTGTTTGGAACTTGGCTACAGGCTAAACTTTTAGGAATATGAAGAATCCTGCCAAACTTTCTACTTCCAAATTTTCAGTTCTCACTGTCGGCATCAAGGATATAAAAAGTTAATAAAATATGGCATAGATATTCTGAACTGCAGAAGAGCAGTTTGGTAAATATCTGAATCCTAATAAGATATATTCAGACTTGGAGTTTCAGACTGCAGGAACTGGTGAAGAGTTTCAATAAGAAATCCTATGCTTTGCCTTCTGTTCTCAGCAAAATACATGTAGCTAAATATAAGATGAAATTGAGGACTGGTTGAACATGAATGTTAAAAATATCCCATATTCTGCAGACTGGTTAGAGGTTGAACTCTTAAAAGACAAGGTATATTTTCTAGTTACAAATTATATTACTAACCAAAGAAAGTATATATCTCCGAATCACTCTATTGGAGAGTCTTCATTCTTCTCCAAGTTACTTCACATATTTAATGTCTTTGGGAGCAGAAACCAAGTTTGAAGTTAGTTATCATAGTTGCAAAGATATGCAGAATGGGGTAATGCACATTGAATATTATGTGGCTGCAGTAGTCACATTTTAAACAGAATACCTAGATAAGTTACAGTCTCATGTATTAATATAGTCACATAGGCAAGTAGTCAGGCAGATAAGCCATAAAAGAGACAGACAGATTGAATTTTAATTATGTGTTCATGAAAATTTGCATGATATCAATCTAAAATTTTAGGGTCACACATGAAAATTGCATCCCATTAACTTTAGGCAGCTTTTTCACAGTGTAAATCCTATTGAACTGAATTTATAATTAAATGATGCATAAAAAGTGCTAAGCTTATTATGATTTATTAATTAATTAATTTTACATTATTAAGCAATGATTTTTATTAGTGTTTCTGTGTTTTGAGGCTGAAGGTAGTTAGTAGCTACTACGCAACTTTCCTGCTTTACCTCATTATTCGTGACTGGACTACTCACTGACAGCTTTTATGGTCAAAATCATATATTTTTACACACAAAGATAAAGTAAATTCACTTGATAAAGGTGGCAGATGTTGATGACAAATTGACAACCAATAATAAAATATCAAAAGTTTCTTGTACGACTGATTCACAAATAGGATATTTAAATATAAGATTTTACTTATTAATATAAATATAGGAGCTAACTAGATTTGCCATATAAGTTATAACTCATAGCAACTACCTACCTAAAAGTCCTAAGTCTTACAAGAATTTACATTTTTTCAATTAGCTATACAACATTAATTGTATATGAAGAACAGAATATAGCTACACTAATAACCTCATAAATATGTAATTTAGTTATAGCTTATAATATCACAAACTCATTACAATCAATGTCTCAAAATTGGCAGGAAAGTCTGTGACTCACCAGTCTCCAAGCTTGGTGAACCTTAGTCTGTGTTTTATGTATTGGATTCCTAGGACTTTTTCAAAAATCTGTTAAAAATCTGCTACCATTTTCTGTCATTTTCTCCGAGATCAAATATAACTAGTCTTCCAGAATTTTTCCCATTTCTTTTCCAAAACTAATGATTATATAGGGATAAATAGCAACATGTCAGTCGGTCAGCCAAATTCACCATCAAATACTATCCTTCAGGTCACAAGTCACCACATTTAAGATGATTAGAAAGAGAATTTAGCTCCAACTCAGTGACTTCCAGATGAATTTTTTCACACTAAAAAATGTATTATGGTTAAATATTAATGTCTAATGCAAATCGCATGTGCATCTTTATGAGACCTTTTAAAATAATTTGCATTTTATCTTCTTATTCTAAATCATATTTCTCCTTTCCAAATTCACTGGCAAGATATTCTACTTATTAAATTTCTTCTAGAAAAATGGAAAGTCTTCAGCTGACTGGTGACTTTGTCCACACTTTGAAACATGGATTCCAGTCATTCCACTATTATTATCCATTCATTGCATTGTATTATTTTTTATAGATGATGTGGATAAACAGTGTTCAAAATACTAATAGCCGCTAACAAAATTACTCATAGACAGCTGAATATGTAAAAAAATAGCTACCTAAACAGTAACTATTTATACTAGTGTAAGCTTCAAATTAATGGACAGTTCTACCTTTTTGATTATTTAAGAAAAAGTACACCTACATATAACTTATACAATTATTTACCTTTTATAATAATATATATGTATTCTATAATTCATTAATTATTAAACATGATGCATGCAGGTATGAAAATAAATAAAATAACAGTCTGCAAAGCATGACCAATCAGTCCTCAGATATTAAATTTTTAAGGCAATTTATCTCCAAAGATTTTCAAATTTCTCACCAAATGGCCAAAAATCTCAAAATTGTCGTTGGATATGTCAGAAGGTCAATTTCAAGGCCTCAACAGTCACAGGTTAAACTTCACAACTTCACCCATCTTTTGCAGACTGAGACTAGCATGTATCATAATCAAATAATTCAGAACTCACCCTATATAATAACGCAGTAGTATTTATCTATGTAAGTATCTCTGGTTAGTGCATTGGATTGCGTTACTATTCATTGGTATGGTCCGACACCCAGGTACAAAAGCATGCCTTTTCTCTCCATTATATTGGCGAGTTAATGTCTTAATGACAGTTATTTGTGCCCTTCAATTGCAAATGGAGATAAATATATTATTTTTTCCTATGCTACAAAGTCTACAATGTTATTTCAGAGAGAATTTATGATAAATTGATCAGTATAAAGAGAAATTTAGCTTCTTTTGGAGAGACAAATGAAAAGTTTTTGGGCCATAACCATTTTACTTGGTCCGATGGCCCACTAGTCCAATGGACCGACACAGACTCTGTACTTCAACAGTTTATTTCTGATTTAACAAATTAACATCAAATCATATTTCAAAAGTGTGGCAGGAAAGTCGCCAGTTTAATGAGAAAATGGATCCAGGATTCCAGGTCACCCTGAGTGGAAAACTGAAATTCTGACAGTTACTCTTGACAGGGGCGTATCTAGGATTCGGTCAAGGGGGGGGGGGCACTTTTTAAAATTTACCGTTTCTGAAAAAAAATCTACGGATAATTCCTCAGACTGATCAGTTATTGGATTATTTTAATTGCTTTGAACATGCTTACACTGTGTTTCGTCAGAAAACTCATTTTTGAAATTGCGGAATGGGAGGACGTCATTATGTTCATAAAGTATAAAGAATGGATTTTATCCTATTAGTATTAGCATTTTTCTTAAACCTTAAAAATGTTTTTGAATTTGAGAAGAAATGCATCGTCCTGTACTCTGTTGTTTGCCAAAAACTCCTTCTTCTTCAACAGTATGTCGAAAATTCATGCTTCACTCCATGACAAGTGGAAGGGCGGCTAAATTTTACCACCTGAAAAAGTTTACAAGAGTTCGTGGTCTATTCAATGAAACTGGTTCTAATCACAAGAAAAGCAAATGATAACAAAACCAAAAAGAACAGAAACAGTGATTCAGGAGGTGAAGAGTTTCTTTGAAGAACCCCCCAGAACTCCCAGTTTCTCAGCAGATTTCGCGAAACATTACTCCGTTGTAGAGGATCGTCAGGTACACTAATGAAAATCCCTGTAATATCAACGGAATAAATGATAGGTATGATGCTTTGGTTATATCTTTGCTATCATTATTAATTGAATGAATATAATCTTTCATGCATTCCTTGATGATGATGGCAACTTGTCTTCGGTTAATGGTGTTTCATATCTCAGATTGCTACATGACATTATTTGGTGCTAATTTGCTATGCGATCTGATCATCATTTACTGGTTTGGCATGCGATCTATTCAGAATTTATAAGCAAATATAAAAGATACAAACAGGTATAAGAGATACAAAATATATTCCTTAAATCATTATATACCATTTACATATGCAAAGCCTTATTATGGAAATACTTCAAGAAAATATCATTATATAAACTACATCCTACTAAACTTGTATGAATATAAAGTAAAATAGGAGATTAATATATGTTTTTTTTACTTTTAATGCATTGTGACAATATCATCTCGTCTATATTGTTTGTTTTGTATCACAGTTACTTAAAAAGAAAAATTATCATAATTATTAAAATAAAAATTATCAGATCTCATTAACCTCACAGATCGCATACCAAACTAGCACCCCTTATTTGGCCCATACTGCATCTCGTTCTTCACTTTGATGGATGCAAGACGGCGCTTCACCACATTGAACAAATACAGTTCTAGAACTTCTCATTGAAAAGGTTAGAGGTCGATTCATTAGCAGAAGAACGGAAAATTCCTGGCCAGCATACAATCAAGATCACAACCCTTTGGATTTTCACTTCTTGGCTGCTGCACAAACTCGAGTTTATATATGAAAAAGAATATTCCATTGTGTCTCTTATACAAAGTGTTTATAGTTTCGCTGAAAGGTATAACTCATTGACCCCTAAGAAATTTGAAAGAATGGTTCGAAGTTTGCTTCGTTCTGTCTTCAGGCTGGAGGAGGTCATTTTCAAGAACTTCTGCAGATTAATATATGTTTTTTTTTACTTTTAATGCATTGTGACAATACCATCTCGTCTATATTGTTTGTTTTGTATCACAGTTACTTAAAAAGAAAAATTATCATAATTATTAGCAGGAGATGTGGTTCATAATTATGATATAACCATATATATATAGGACAATAAATGTTTAATAATAATGCTTTCTTTTCATCAACGTGGTGTATCTATGATGACAATTGATGCATTAGACCGAAGTGCTTCTAATTCGTAATGTAAAACTACCGTTTCTGATGGAACACAGTGTGTCAGTGGATGAATTATACAGTCCATAAGCTGTATATCAAGTCCAATAGACTGATAGTCTTTAACTTAATCACAATATTCAATCATTGGCTGCAGCAAAAATTATCAAAATTATACTGCATGCTACACTGTGTTTCATCAGATAACATAATTTTTTAATTGCGAATTAGAAGCACTTAAAAATAAGTCAAATACCATTATAGATGCATCATTTTGGAGGATAAGAAAGAATTTTTATTATTGTTAACATTTATTATCTTATATTATCTATCATATGAGGCACATCACCTGAGGTCATACTAAAGTTGTTGAAAATGACCCCCTCCGAAGTGAAGACAGAACGACGCACGCTTCAGAACATTCTTGCATACTTTCTTGAGAGTCTTATTGTTTTTTGTTTTTTTTGAACGGAGATTTGAGCACATTGTATAAGAGACTCATTGGGATCTTTTGTTTTATATATAAACTTATAAACTCGAGTTTGTGCAGCAGCCCATATGCGAAAGTCTAAAGAGTTGAGATCTGGACTGTGTGCTGACCAGAAATTTTATTTCCGTACTTCTGCTAATCACTCGACTTCGAAACTTTTCCTTAAATTCTACAGCTGCATTTGGTCTTGCATCCACCAAAGTGAAGAAATTGCAGGCTGGGATCAGAGTTTTGAAAAAACATTAACATGGTAACATGTTGCCTTGTTCGTTAAGGAATACTTGAACAATTGGAATCATTCCATTAATAATTGCAACCTTAGCATCATACGTCATATCTATCATTTTCTTTCCAGATATTTCGAAGATTTCCATTCGTATTTCTTCGATGTGATTTTGATGGAGGTAAATTAACTTCTCGTCTGTCCAAACGATTCAATTGGCAATGTTGGATGGTTGCTGCATAATCCACTTTCAAAACCGCTATTAATGTGGTTTTCGTTAATGGTCGAACTGAAGTTCATTGATAAAAACGGAAACTAAATGAATGTATGACGATCCTCCACCACGTGGTTTTGGTGTGGATGAAATCTGCTGAAAAACTTTTCTGAGAGAAAAACTAGTGGTTTCTTCAAAGAAACTCTTCACCTCCTGAATGCAGTTTTTTATTTCATTAGTTTTTTCTTGTGAATCGAACCAGTTTCGTTGAATAGACCACGATCTCTTGTGAACTTTTTCAAGTGGTAAGATTTAGCCACCTTTCCATTTATCTTGGGGAAAGCATGAATTTTCAGCGTATTGTTGAAGAAGAAGGTGTTTTGGCAAACTACAGAGTACAGGACGATGCATTTCTTCTCAAATTCAAAAACATTTTTAAATTGAATAACAATGCTTATATTAATAGGGTGATAGAAATCCACTTTCTATGGAGAAAATGGTTTATACATAATACGACTTGAAGCAATTTAATTTCTCGCATTTTGCAATTTAAAAATGACGATTTTGATAGAATACTGAGTTCAAGCATGTCAAAAGCAATTAAAAATATTCAAATAATTGACATTTTTCAATTTGGAGGACTAATCCATATATTTTTTATTAATCCGTAGATTTATTTTTAAAAAGTTCAGACCTCAAGGGGGGGGCATCTGCCCCAAATGCCCCCCCCCCCTTGTATACGCGCCTGACTCTTGAATACTCAACACCCCAGTTTATTTATGATCAACCCAGCTTAATATTAGTAAATCATATATAGCATGCAGAGTTCAATTTTTTTCAAATATTATGAAATATATTGTAAGGGTGGCCGTGTCCCCAAACATTAATAACAGTAAAGGTATATACTGCAGATTCAATCTTGATTTTATTATCCTTAGTAGTGGTAAAATGATGATGCAACGGGGTTTATTGATATATTTGCACTATTGGTTTATGGACATTTGAAGTTTGAACAGTTTGGTTTCAGAGTTTTAAGTAGAGACTGACAGCCAGTCTGTAAACAAATAAACTAATTAAGTAAAATGGCTACACTAATTAAACTCATAAATATATACAAATGCAATAACTCTTACCTATGCTGGCTTCAATATCCTTATTAAAATTACAAATTCTCATTTAATCTGACCAACACATAACTACTCATTTTACATTTACGCTACCTCTGAAAATACAAAAGAAATGTTAGCTAGCCAATTATCACTGGAGACACAAATCACAGAGAGCACAAGAGAGAACCTAACACTGCAAGAGCTGAACATAAACTGACCTCACACAGAAACTTCTTTACAGAGTACAACTTATAAACAAAAGACAGTCCTACTTGACATTACTCTTAATCTATCAGCTATCACCCATTACAATATGATTGATTTTTACATAGTTAAAAAAAATAATGTGTAGTTTCTGCAGAGTTGTGTTTAAGATGAGTTCTCACATAGTTGATTTTGAATCTCTAACAGAGTAACTAGTGCTAGTCAATCAGAAGAGTTATTTCTCCACCCTGGCAGGTCGCCACATTCAAGATATTCTAAATTTGACTTCCTAGTGAAGATTTTACATTTGAAAACATCCTCATCACTCATGCTTCATGTCTGATGCATGTGCATCTCTTGACACTATTAATGAATGACTTACTTGTCATTTTCAAGTTTTTCAACTTATTTCACCTCTCAAGTCACCAATATACACTTTGGCCACACTTTGAAACAAGCATCAAATAGCCTCTATGTATAATGTGTGTACTGTGGGGATGGGGGCACTGGTGGCCATCCTGGTCCTCGAAGTTTCGAACCTCCCCCTGCCAAATCATTAAATAATCATGAATGATGAATGTTGTAGTGTAGGTAGCGGGTATAAAGACTACATTAAAATTGATTACCAAGTAAATACCAAGTAAAATAATAGATATGGCTCATGAAATCTCCATTTGTCTCTCCAAAAAAAAAAAAAAAATCTCTGAAATGATGAAATTATCATAAATCCTCTCCAAAATTCAGACTGTATTTCATGGTAAATTCCACCAACATGTCGGTGGAATTTCATCCCATTGAAAATAATATTCTAACAAAGTTGGTGAATTTTTAGCTATTTATAATTATTCCTAACTATGTAACCATTAACTTTCGGTGGAAAAATTTGGAAAATTTTGGTGGATTAGCCAAATTATTGGTGTTTTTTTTTTCTTTTTAAAAAAGTCAGTGGGATTTTGTGCACCAAATACAGACTGGTCCGAAAAAAGTTAAATAACATTGTAGCATAGGAGAAAAATAGATATTCCTTGCCATTTGCAAATGAAGAGTTAGGGCTCAAAATAGCTGGCTGCCAGCCTGCCATAAACCTCGCAATTAAAAAGGTGAGTTTGGACATGCTCTCTAACCTGGACTGATTATGGATTAAATGAAGAAATCGAATGACGAATAAGAGATTGCACCATACTAATTAGTAATTAATAATTTAATACTAGAAATAATAAATAAAATAAGATAGGATCATAGGAATACAGGTGTAAAATTATGTAACTAAATGAAAGAATTTTTTTTAGAATAGTTACTTATTAATTGAGTATATCTATTCAGCCAAACTCTCCATTTGTCTGTCTACCTCTCTCCAAAAAAAAAGATATTTTTTTCCAAAATGATCAAATTATCATAAATTCTCTCCAAAATAACATTGTAGCATAGGAAAAGAAAAGAGATTTATCTCCATTTTCAATTGAAAGGCTCTAGTTAATTAACTGTCTCAAACTCGCCATTAAAAATGCCGGGTGATGACATGCTTTATTACCTAGCTATTCAGTTATAATTATTATTTTAATCAGAATTAAAAACGAGAAATACCTATCCAACAGAAAGATGACTTACAGGCTCGAGGCCCAAGGGCGTCTGACTATTGAGAAGTCTTCGATGGCCTGTGTCTCCTACGGTCTTACCTAGGATAATATACCTAATAAGGTAGCCTATATCATAATTATCATAGATAGATCATAGGGGATATCTATCTAGAACAGCGGTGGGCAAATGCAGCACTCAGTGCTTTTTTGGCACTCAGAGCGGCACTCGTGTCCACCAGCACAGTACATAGAATAGGTACTGTGCCCACCAGAGACGGAGTTTTTTTCTTCCATAGAAAATTTAGAATTTTTAGCCCTGACTGCTTTATAAATTACAAGGATAATATAGAAGAATATGGTCAACTAATTGAAGAACAGAATATTTGTAATGTTATTTTCATATATTTTATACGATTGTTTAGAGACACTCTAACACTGGTAATAATTTGTGCAATCATTTAACAAATTTGGTAGCCATTCTCATTTATCCTGTGATTTTACGAGTTACTTATTATTACTTATGTAAGATAATTGATTTATTTTTTTTATTATGTGGTAATTTTACATGAAAAAAAAATGTAAATTATTTATCATTTATTAATTCCTTGTATTGCAAATGATGAATCTACTACCAATATTTATGTGCAAAATATGTACCATTTACGAACCTCAATAAAATCAACCACCTCATTAGAATTACTCAGTACCTACTCAAATTTGGCTTCTTTCCTGTAAGCAATTCAAATGGAGTCTTTTTGGTCCTTAGATTGTAACATCTATTCTTGACGGGTGTAGGTCATTAGCCCCCCCCCCCCGGTCAAGAGCTCCCCCCCCCCCCCGGTCCCGAGCCCCCCTGTTTTTAAATCCTTATTTACCTATATTATTTAATCCTTATTGACACTTTTGTAATTCATTACTGATTAGACATAAAAATTTATGTATATCGGGGGGCGTGCCACCCCCCGAACCCCCCTGCCAGGTCAATAAACAATCATGAAGTGTGCAGTACAACAAACTAGCGGATACAACAAACTACATTAGCAGCACTCAGTTATTTCTATATAAGTAGTTCTTCATTTGTATAACTAGGTAAATAGGGATTAAAAAAACAGGGAGGGAGGGGGGGCTCGTGACCGAGGAGGCTTATGACCTAGGGGGGCTCATGACCGGGAGGGCACGTGACCGGGGGGTCTCATGACCGGGGGGGGGGGGCTCTTGTTTTGACCGAGGGGGCTCTTGACCGTACCCCATTCTTGACAAATGATGCATTCTTTATAGCATAAGGCCATAGAGATTTAGGCAGTTCCGCTTATATCAGCATGCATCTTGCCATCTCGAAAAGTGACCTCCAAGCCCGCAGTTCCGTTTTGATGTGGCGAATATGGTGCTGAAAATTCATGATTTATTTTATTCTTCACTATTGTCTCTTGAAAACTTTGAGAGGTGAACTCCGTACCGTTATCACTACACAATCTCTTGACTGATCCGTATGGTGATAAATCTGCAAGAAATCTTTCAAATGCTTTACTTGTATCAGACTTTTCCTTAATACAGTACACTATATTAGCAGATGAGTAATCGTCGATGAAACACACTGCATACTTGAATCCTTCATTTGATTCGTTGGCTATTGGTCCAGCCAATTCACAATGAACCAACTCAAGAGGTCTTGTAGCTCTCTTGCCGCTCTCCCTACTAATAGTTTGAACCATCTTTCCTTGAATGCAAACTTTGCATTGGAAATTCTTCTTTCCAGTAATATTCATGCCATTGACTTCTCTCTCCAAATTGAGAATATCTTAAATGTTGCAATGACCTAAAATGCAATGCCACTCTTTCAAAGAACGTGTAGCGCTCTTGACACTTTTGACATTATTCAAGAAATATAGCTTACCATCTTTTTCTATGTCAAAAACTGTCCCATCTTTAGCTTTCAGTTCAGCGTGGTTTGGTCCAAACGTTTCATTTGCACCTTTTTCTGTGGCAGCCTGAACTGAGAAAATGTCCTGCTGGTAAGAAGGAATACACAAAGCTTGTGTCGAAGTCAACTTATGCACCATTAGAGTCATGAATAATGATATTTGCATCTCCTCTACCAGTGACAATATTATTTGATCGGCTTCCATCTGCTAGCTCAATAACATGACGTGATGCATCAAAACTTACATCGAAATTAACAAACTTGTTTGAATCGTTCACAATATGCGCCGTTGCGCCACAATCAACTAACAAGTTATTACAATGATTAATTCCATTATTGATGTCAACACCAACTTTAAAAACAAATGACCTTTCACTTACATCATTCGTATTATCACTTATAGGGTTTGTGTTATTCTTACGCCGACAGTAATTCGTATCATGAGTTTTCGATTTGCAATAGTTACACCACCTACTTTCAGATTTCTTAATTCTCTGACTGTTTTCATTGGATCTATTTATATTATTGCACTGATATTTCTTATGTCCTAATTTTCCACATGAGTAACACTTATCACTTTTGTTTTCACTATTTTGCAAATGCATAACACTATTATCACCACTAGCATTTTCAATACGACAATATTGAGTTTCTTCAAAACTTTTCAATGACACTTTGAATACATTAAAGGTCCTCTCCAGGTTCCGGGAAAAAAATGAGTTTATAACATAATATTATAGAACTAAGGTCTACGATCATTATTCTGCAAACCGCATGCAATTCGGTTCAAAATATATTTTATAATTTGTTTTTAAAGTTTTTTAATACTCTGTGAGCAACAATTGAGCGAATCACTAATCTGATGCTCAAGAAGAAGATTGTACACTCTTTGTTTTGATTACAAATTTGAATTTTATAAACAAACAATGCGTTTTCGGCCTTTATTTAAATTATTTTAGATATTAATTGTTTCCTAAGGTATACAAACGTTTCAATTATAAGTTTAATCAATTTTATACCTTTACACGAATATTAAATGGATTTATTAAACCTAATACCTAGTTGACAATCAAAACAAATGGAGTACATTCTTTTTCTTCAGGCTGAAAATGTCTTAAATTAGTAAGTCGGAAGTAAAATAGGTTTTGTAGAGTTTTGATTATAAAAATATTTAAAAGCTTATAAAATTAAAAATATGCTATCAAATTTTATGCAGTTTGCAGCAAAATGATAAGAAACATTAGCCTCGTTGAATAAAGCAATAAAAATATTTGCTTGGAGGGGACCTTTAAGTTCATTCAATTTTATACCTTTACACGAATATTAAAAGGATTTATTAAACCTAATACCTAGTTGACAATCAAAACAAATGGTGTACATTCTTTTTCGTCAGGCTGAAAATTTCTTACATTAGTAAGTCTGAAGTAAAATAGGTAATGTTAAGTTTTGATTATAAAAATCTTTAAAAGCATATAAAATTAAAAATATGCTACCAAATTCTATGCGGTTTGCAGCAAAATGATAGGAAACATTAGCCTCGTTGAACTTTTAATAGGTAAGCGCATGAATTAAATAGTCTAACTATTCAATTCACGGGAAAGCGTATGGTACAAAGACCTATGTTCTAAATGATGAATATTTTTCGGTTAGCTATTTGAAAAAAAATCTACCTACGATTATTAATACAAAAAAAAACAGGATCGGCATTATTAACTTACAGAATGGCGCCATTTCATCGTCCTCGGTAAAATTCGAATGTTTTTTACCCCACAAGGTTATCATTTTATCCCATTAACTAGAAAGTGTGGGAAAATATCCAATACAAAATAAATTCGTTAAAAGATGCTAGAATCTTAAAATTTGAATCTTAAAGGGGGGTGGGGAGGTAAAATCAAACATTTGTTAATGGAATCAATATATTTAATTATGTGTGATCAATACTTATTCTGTTCACCTAAATAATACTTATTAAAGAAAAGAAAAATTTATTTATTTTCAGCAAGAACCATCTAGTGATGAATAGCACAAGCTTTGCAAGAGTCATTGGCGCCATCTTGTTGTGTTTCCACAAGCGTTGGGCAAAAAAAATTCTATATCTGCAAGTAATATTAATAATTATAACTCTGAAAATACTTTATTTGTTAGTATATTGTATATAAATTACAAATTCATTTATTTATAGATTTTTTACGAAGATAAACAGACATTCTATAAACGTTCATGAAGATTGTTCTATAACGTTTAGGAATTAGTTAATGAAAACAACGCTTTCTATCCGATGTTCGCATAAACTATATGTTAACTTATAAAAACTAGCTCTTTCTCTTCTCTGAAAATACAGTGATTTCAGACGAAATATTTTATATCCGTTATAATCAATGTCTACTGAGTAAACATTACATGATGTTGAGCCAACGTTGGCCCAATTCAGAACGAAACTCTGGGCCAACGCTGTCGGGTGTAGGTCATAAGCCTCCCGGTCAAGATATCCCTGGTCATGAACCCCCCCTGGTCAGGAGCCCTCCTGTTCAAGAGCCCTGGTTTTTTAATCCTTACTTACCTATATTATTAAATCCTTGTTGATACTTTTGTAGTTCATTACTGATTAAACATAAAATGTATGTATATCGGGGGGGGGGGGGGGGGTGCCGCCCCCCGAACCTCCCTGCCAGGTTATTAAAGGTCCTCTCCAGGCTGCGGGAAAAAAATGAGTTTATTACATAATATTATAGAACTAAGGTGTATGATCAGTATTCCGTAAACCACGTACAATTCGATTCAGTATATATTTTATTATTTGCTTTTATAGTTTTTTAATACTCTGTGAGCAACAAATGAGCGAATCACTAACCTGACGCTGAGAAAGTAGATTGTACACTCTTTGTTTTGATTGTAAATTTAGATTTTTAAACAAACAATGCGTTTTTGGCCTTCGTTTAATATATTAAATGTTTCCTAAAATATATAAACGTTTCCATAACAAGTTTATCTGATTTTATACCTTTACACAAATTTTAAATTTATTTATTAAACCTAATACCTAGTTGACAATCAAAACAACTGGTGTACATTCTTCTTCTTCTGACTGAAAATTAGAAAGTCGAAAGTAAACTAGGTTTTATAGAGTTTTGATTATAAAAATCTTTAAACGCATATAAAATTAAAAATATGCTATCAAATTTGATGGGGTTTGCAGTAAAATGTTAAAAAACATTAGCCTCGTTGATTTAAGCAATAAAAAAATTTGCTTGGGGAGACCTTTAAACAATCATGAAGTATGCAGTACAACAAACTAGCGTATACAACAAACTACATTAGCAACTCTCAGTTATTTCTATCTAAGTAGTTCTTCATTTATTTAACTAGGTAAATAAGGAATAAAAAAACAGGGAGGGGGGGGGCTCGTGACCGGGGGGGGGGGGGCAATTATGAACTAGGGGGGCTCATAACCGGGGGCTCTTGACCGTACCCCAACGCTGTCACGCCGGCCTCCATGTATTGGGCCAACAAAGGCCCGACGTTGGCCCATCGCACGAATGTCCACCAGTTCTGAGCAGTATAACCACGTATAAACGACTTATTGGTATTGTCAATACTTAACGTTACCGATGCCATGCGTCTACGGCCATTACTATTTTCATACAGGGTGGGGCGTAAGTTTGGAAGCAAATGAAAGTGCATATTATAATCCAACGAAAAATATATTTAATAATTTACAGTTATGTATTATTACATAAGGGTTTTAAGAATTCAAAAATCATAAATTTATTCAAAATGTCCCCCCTTGTTTTTAATAACAGCCTCAAATCTCCTCCGAACTCCTCCTACTGCGGCACGCAACTGTTCTTGTGAAATTTCCTTCCAAGATCTCAGGAGAGAACGCTTTAAATCATCCACACTGCGATGGAATTTACCACAGGCCTTTGATTCAAGAATGGACCATACCGAAAAGTCCATAGGATTAACATCTGGGGAGCAGGGAGGCCACATTTCTTTGGACCAAAACCGTGGAAGATGGTCATGGCACCAGTTTTGAGTGACTTTGCAGTATGTGAAGTCGCGCCGTCTTGCTGAAATGTCCATAGAGTGTCATTACCGAAATGATCCTTAGCTGACTCCAACATTGGCGTCAAAATATTCTCAATATAACATTTAGCATTGATTTTGGCGCCTTGTTCCACAAAAATTAAAGGAGATCTCCAAGCTTCTGAAACGGCGGCCCAGACCATTACTGAAGCAGGTTTCATGGTTCTGTGGACAGTTTTTTGGTTGTATGGGATGTCTTTTGCACTTTTACCAATTATTCTGCCATTCCTCCGGTTGTGAGCCATTTCCACTGTGAAAATTTTTTCGTCAGACCAAACAATTTCACCAGCCGTGCCAGACTTCAATTCTCACAGAAGTGCTTTGCTTCCCTCCAATCTCTTTTTCTTTAAAGCTTCTGACAGAGTCTGTCTCTTTTGGAGGGTGAAAGAGGTCATCTTTAGGTCTTCTTTGACAACTCTTCTCATTGTTCTGGGACTCACATTAGCTGTTTTGGCTAACAATCGTATTGACCTTTTCGGGTTCCTCCTGATCTTCTCTCGGGCACATTTTATCAGTTGTTTGGTGCGTTGCGAGCGTGGTTTACCACTTTTTGGACGATCAGTCAAGTCTCCTCTCTCATTAAAACGCTTCACACACTTCCAAACAGTCGATCTCGCTATTGAGAGAGTCTTTGAAATGACGGAATCTGACTTCCCGGCACGGTGTAGAGCAATAATGGCTTCTCTTTTGTCTGACATTTTTGAATTGACTAAATTTTTGTAAAAAATAACAATGCCACGTCATAATGTAGTGTCTCTACTATAGTTCAAACCCTATCACCTACTTAGGATTAGGAACTTATTTTTAAGAATTATATTAATGTTTGAAAAATTGCTTCCAAACTTACGCCCCACCCTGTATAACAGGTGTAATAATTAGATAACGCTATAGAGAACACGTGAAGACAACAGTTACTTCTAACAATGTAGTAACTGTCCTACTAATACATTTTACAGATCGAAGTAGGGAGAAAGAATTGAAAAGTTGCCAATTCAAACTCAAATATATATAATTTTACTTAGCTATTTTAACCAAATAATAATATTTCTATTTAAAATTGAATAGAAAGTATAATTGTCAATGTGAATAATTATTTCAAATAAAAAAATAACTTTTTCCACTAAATATATAAATTAACTAGCGTCCAAGCTCATTTTTATGAATGGAATAAATAAAGTGTTAAATTAATAATTGAAGGGATAACAGGCCTATTTATACTAAATTGTCAGAAACTGCTACGATTTCATAGATATACATACTTAATTGAGGATATCAAATTGGCTATTTGGTGTGATTTAAGTTGGGAGAGACCGATAGCACCTATTTTCTCTGATATTCTAGCGATAATTGCTAAATAGAATCAGTAGACCATATAATAAATATACTGGTACATCAAAAAATCACTGGATTGGTTAACCAATGTTTCTCTTCATTGGGCCAGTGCTGTTTGGAAACCGTTGGCCCAATGTCGTTTTCACAGCATTGGCCCAGTGTGCAATAACATTGGCGTGCCAATGCTCGATCGTGCCTTTACTTTGCCAACGTTTACCACAGTAAAAGGATTAGGGGAGTAGTGGATGGTGCGTGACGTCAATAATCTTGAACCAATCAGCGACTCCCAGAGTCACATGATTGTGAAAAGTGTAGACAAACCAAGATGAGCTCTAGATACAAACGAATAACAGCGGCAACCGCGCATTAATAAATGTTTAAAGATAGTAAGAATACAGCAGAAAATAGTTCTAATTTTTTTAAAACAATTTTAGGAGACATGATAACAAACATTGGATAGAAATTGTTGCAATCAGCAAATCTCTAATATGGCTTGAATCAACAACCATTTTCAAAAATTGCTATTTCTGTGGAGACGATTTTTCAAGAATCAAGATGGCAATTCACCAAGATTTTGAATCAATTCAAAACTAAGTTGAGGTTTCTCTTAAACTTAGTTTTATTAGGGTTGTGACAATATGCTTTTAAAATCATAAATCCTGAAAATATTATACACTAATTGAATTTTCGTATGATATTCTTAAGATATACAAAACGCATATTGTCACAACCCTAGTAATTATCTTATCAAATTATTCAATTTGATTTATACTTAAATAAATGTAATATATTTATTTAGTTAAAATATCAATACTACATAGTAAATATTAGTAAATTTTCCGCTCATGACGTCACGCACCACCAGTGTCTTCTGCAACGCTATTGGTCAGTTTAAAAAAATATGTCTCCCATATGAGATTGCTCTACTCCCTTAATCTTTATACTGTGCGTTTTCCGACGTGGGCCCGATAGTGCAATGTTATCCCCAGCCAGCAAGGATTTATTCCTGGGATATTAATGGAATATCCCAGGAATATATCCTTCTTCCCAGGGTTATTCCCTTAATATCCCAGGAATAATACTTGCTACCTGGGGATCAGGGTATATTTATCATATTATGATATAAATATTTGATATGAAAATAAAATGCACCCCTCCCATTAAGCCTCGATGACACGATCGAGGCTTGTTAACTCGCTACGAACTGGGGAGTTTACAAGATGCTAGTGAACTCACCCCGTGCCATCATGTTGACTAGTGAACTAGAAGCTTGTAAAAAAAGTTGCAAGAAAAGTTGAACATGTTCAACTTTTATGACGAGTTGGCTTGTTAGCTTGTAAACTCGCTCAGTGTACTCATAGTTGATAATAAACTAGCAGCGAGTGACTTTTTCTAAGTACTGAAGTTGATAGTTTCCACTTGCTGTCTATTTGGCTTCTGGGCGAGTACGTGTTTCTTACTCGCCAGCTTGTAACTCGCCAGCAGGCGGCTAACATAGCGCTTCCGAGACGTAACAATTCCGTTATCTTTTCAGTATTGTTTTAGAAACGAGGGCGAGTACACGCCCATGTGTCGTTCTCAGGGCTGACAGAGTAAGTTGAGTAACGGTTTTCGTTAGCAAAACAGCTGATGTTAACTTAAACATTATTCTGCAAAATACTTTAGGTAACTGATCATTTTGCTCAATAATTTTCTCATCTTTCGACATTTAACTGATGTACGAAGATTAATTGATGAATATTTAGGCAACAGATGCAATGTTAATGACTTAAATAAGTGTTTGGTGGAGCGCGTAATAGATGCATGCACTCTTCTTTGCTAATGAAACGACACTGAGCCGTGTGCGAAGTTGCGAACGCTCCCTGAACTGTCAGTCTGTCGCTAGGGTAACGTCATGTGTGAGCTGTAACGTCACCACACGTTATAGCGGAACGTTACGCCCCTTCCATCTAATAGTACTTCCAAAGACAATATAAGATAGACGCTCAACTCCATGTTATAAAATACAGAGTATGTTTGCACTGACGTCAGCACTCTGACCCAACTTCTAGCCAATCAGCGTTAAGGTGTACCTACAACTTAGTGTCGTCTAAGACAATATGATACCTATTTTACATTAATACTCGTTTGGTATACCTAGTTATAAATATTCTCCGAATAGAGATGGTAGATTATATTCAAAATACTAAATTGAACCACATATGCGATCTTGTAAACTTAATTAATAATATAGTAATTAGTTCTCTGATCCCTAATCAGTAGAGAATACTTATATTTCTAATGGCTTCACACGTTAAAACTAAAGATTATCCTTCTGTGAATTTCAAGGGGGGGGGGGTCGTACTTTTATTATTGTTTGGTGTGACGTATGCTACTGATCGCTTCTGATTGGTTGTTATTATTTTTGCATGTGCCCTATCAAGTTGAGCGTCTATCTTATATTGTCTTTGGTACTTCCATGCTCGCCAGCTAGACGCGAGTAAACTAGCCTCACGTGCCATCGACGTTGAAGGCTAAATACCTTCAACGTTGAAATTTTTTACCCTCTAGGTAATATTAAAATTCCGTTTTAATCTCTTCAATCAAATGCTAGAATATTATTGGTACTAATTGTATTATGATGCCCGAAGATTACTGAATTAGCATACACAGAGATTCACCTGTTCAACTCTGTTCTTTTTCTTATCTATCAGAATCAACAGGCGACCCAAGTGAGCGTTTGAGGATCAAAGCACGGTTTGTCGACAAAATAGCTACAGAATGATCCTAGACCAATTAGTTCTACAAAAATATATAATCAACTCATTTTTCCCCCTGAACTTTTAAAGGATCTTTAATTGAGGCCAGCTAAATTGTTTTCTAAATTCCCTATTTAATTTACTTTTACCTCAAATCAATTCACCGAGACAACTGCAAGGGTTGCGTTTTTTCTTGCGTTTAATTTTTGTTTTTAATGGAAAAATATTGTTTTAAAAAAAAAATCAACTTAACAATATTGTTTCGGTATTTTAAATTTTGTAGACCCTTGAAAAAAATTGAATTCAAACCGTGAAGAAATTGAAGGACCATAATGTCCTGATAGTATCGCAATAGAATTTTTTTAAAGAATTAAACAAATTACTGATCAAAAAATAACGAAAAATAACGTTTTTAAACAATTAAATACAGTATTTTTTTAAAGTTTCACACCACCTGACAAATATTTTTCAATTTTTATTTCGAAAATGAGAACACAAATTTAATACCAAGATAATATACAAAATAATTAAGTGACAAAGTACAGATACATCAGAAGTTATGGCAAGATAGAAATTGTCAAGTAGTTTCAAATCTCTAGTAAAATCCTCCTACTAGTAAAATCCCCCTCATTCAAATTCAAATAATTATTTTTGCCCAAACAGGATTTCGGTGGAATTTCACATAGTCGAAGTACCTACTATAAATTGCGCTTCTAATGGTACCTTACATGTCTTTTTTCAAATTATGTCCGGGTGTACCCTGTTTTGAGATTAGATTGATTACACTATAACTCTTTTTATGCAATGTCTGACACCTAATCGGTTAAGAGTTGTCAGACAGTGGTTAAATGAAAAGTTTCCAAACAGGTGGATTGGCAGAGGTTCAGATGGCGACATGAACAATAATGGCCACCAAGATCACCTGATCTTACACCTTGTGATTTCTTTCTATGGGGACTCATCACGAGAAAAATTCATCACACTCAACC
>CANNZV010003425.1:86183-115913 GCA_947561585.1 Caprella mutica
TAATAAAATTCAGCAAATATTAAGGAAATTATTAAAGTTTAAAATGCGGAACACTTCAATGTTACACCCTGTATAAAATCGAGCAATTGTTTTCGTGAAATTTACCTAGAAACTAATTTATTAATGAAATGTACCATTTTGATGATTCAGATAATTGTAAATTGTCACAGCACTAAAAATATATATTTTTAAATATCAAGAATATCAAAGCGGCAAGGACACTATAACTATCAGACTATGGACACTATTACTATCAGACAACCCTGTTTTCCTGGTGATGTCTCTGAGAGAGACTGAATATTTTAAACAAATATAGAACTGTTCCAAACCATAAAAGATCAAAATGACTTTAGTTTATGTGTGTTTTAGATAAATTAATTAATATATGATATCAAATTAATTTCGTTATATATTAAATGTTATCTATTAAAGCCCTGATGTTCTATACGGTCTGTGATTTATTATAATCAAACTTTTGATAAATACTGATTAACCTATCACAATCGAGGGGGGGTTGTTCAACTGTTTGTAAGCATTTTAATCGAGTAATTATCTGTATGTGTGGAACCTTATTAGCTATTGGTCCTAGTCTAATTTAATTTCTGTATTTTCACCATATCTACTATAATTTATTTATTTATTAATGTATTGGAATAGTGCACATTCGGAGCATTTTAATGATTTCTTACTCGTTATTTTGAACAGAAGATCGAACAGAATTACTAGGAACTTTGTTTCAAATACAATAGGTGAAATTGATTAGATATCAATTATGAAAATATAATGTAGAAAATTTGTTTAGTTAAATTCATATTAGTATCGTAAGCAGACATTATATATATCGATAGTAAATTGAGATCGTATTGTAGATCAAATGGAAACAGGTCATGAAATCCAATTTCGATGAAACATTTGTGCAAGTTCTTCTTTTCTCATCCCTTCGTGAATACTGCAGTTACTCCTAAATAATCTTCTATGGTCGATTGACAAAACCACGTGGGGTTTTATTTTTCAAGTTGGTCTCTATAAAATCATTAATGTTTCACTATCAATTTAACTTCGTGGCATCTATATATAAATAATGATGAACACATTTTTTGATAATGATATAATTGTGTGCAATAGGCATAAAATACATAACCTACTAAAATTATATAATTATTTTCTATTTTCACTAAATCCTGCCAGTCATCCAAAGCTGATTCCCAAGATCGACTGTGAGAAATTTAAGACCATACTCCAAAGGATCATTACTTTAGTATGTTGTTCTTGAAGCAAGTTAGAATCTTGCCAAATTTTGACCCACGATGATGATTGTTAGTGGTCAGTTCTGAGCGGGAAACTGCCCGGTTTTTCCGGGTCCTGATGACTGTCCGTACATTTCGGTGTTCGGATGAACTGACTGCCAGCTGAGTGGATCAGAATTACTTTTTTGTTGCTCCCTTAGGGGGCTCTCTAAATTGAACATATAAAAATAGTGATTGGAACATATATCGAAGTCGGCACTACATATTCGAATAAAATCTACACAAATGCTACCATCAAATGAAAAGAAGGAATTCAAATAGGTTATTGAAATAATTCAAAGAGGAAAAATAACTTCATTTGTAGTAAACCTAGTCCTATAGATGAAAAAAAATGTTTATATTTTTTTTTCAGTGCAATTGTTGTAGGGTTTCAAGATTATGTTTAGAAATTTAATCTTATTCGAAATATAATAATGAAGTTATAAACACACTTATTTGAAAGTAAAAGCTATAAAGTTTATAGTTTCATGGGGTTCATTGGATTTAATATTTACCAGAGTAGAATTACTAATATAGATATCTACATATGCTAATAATTTTTTTTAATCAACTATAGAATTTGTCACAAATAAACACTTGATGACAAGTGGTGCCATGGATTTGTCAGTGGCAGTTAAACGAATTATATTGGTTTTAAAAATACATATTTAATTCAGGAAATACTATTCCAGATGAGCGCATCTTCCAATTTAGTTAATAAACTCGTCCCTTTGAATACTTTTTCATTGTCCAAAAAGTACTATCATTATTGATAGAGTATGTTCTCGAATTTTATTCAATCAATAAAAAAACAGAAGTTTTAATTTATTCAAGTTTGTATGAAGAATGAAGAATTTTATTCGAAACTCGACAACATGATAAAATTTATATATAGTTGATCCTATAGCATATTATCCAGTAATAACACATAACTCTTTATTTCTGTTGATGGCGCTATAAAGCACTTCCAAAATTCCAGTTTGTATTTAGTGGGAAAATGTCCCCATATTTAAATCAGTTAACTCGAAACTACTGAGAAAAATTTACTTATATTATTTGATGATTTTAAAACATTACCAGGGGATTCTTATCAATTATTGAGGGTTTAATATTTCTTTAAATGGAAGTAGCACTATGACATTTATATACTTATTATTATTATCTTTGTTCGAAACTTATGAAAATAGGGATAGAATTCGATTGAAACTTTTCAAAGGCATCAAATTTCAAAGTAAAACAAATTATACACTCCTTTCTCATCATAAACTATTCATTTTATTTATAACAGAATAGTAATAAATAAGTCTAGTATTGATTGGAATGCATATTATATTTGGATGATTCGTTATTGGAGATGAATAAGTTTGCTTGTTCTTCTATCTACAATACTTTGTTTTTATATTCATAAAAAAATATAGTATTTATTGATGGCTATATAGTATTAACAAAGATATTATACTACAGTAAGATACACCACTCTCACGAATTTCTGTTTTAAAAAGCGCCATCTGGATTTAAAAGCGGGAAGTGAAGCAACAACATTGGGTAAATTGTTTAATAATATTTTAACTTGTATCCATAGAGTTATGATAAACTACTCTAGAGAGAGGAAGTGTTGCAGCGATTGCAGGACGCTAAGGAAGACCGTGCAAAACCTTATTTGGTTTCAGTTATGTCAGTTCTCCATTAAATTTTGTTTCAGTTATATCATTTCTCCTTTAAATTGACGCTAGATGGCCAGTCACGTGACCCAAAAATAAGGATTTTAGCGTCCCGCAAGACGCGATATTATTTTGGCCACTGACTCACCACTTGCTTGCATCTCATTCATAAATGGACAATATTTTACTAGAGAATAAGCTTTACGTCAGTAGAATAGATACAGCTAAATTAAATAGAGAAAAAAAGAGATGATCAACACCAACTGTTGTTGTTGCTCTAGTTCCCGCTTTCAAATCCCGATGGCGTTTTCAAAACAGACATTTCTGAGAGTAGTGTGTCTTACTGTAGTATAATATCTTTGGTATTAACGTGTCCCTTCCGAAATTTATCTGATTAACACTATTAAACATATTGATATACAGATAAATTATTGTGTATCTTATTGATAATAATCATACTTTCCGTATAATTTTCTTTGTATAAACTTATGCAATTTATTTCGTCATTTTTTTTTTAATATTAACTTAACTAAAGTGTCAATTATTCGATAAATATTTAAATTAATAAAGAAATAGACATTAACTTCAGTTCATTAAAACAAGTGATGTCAGTTATACAATATTTTGTTAATATAATTTATTCATTCACTGAATCTACAGTTTTAAGTGACTGAAGAGGGAATTTTTTGAATCCTATACCAATTGCGTTTGAATTGACCAAAATATGTTTTGTATTCAGACTTTTCAATGATGAGATTATCAATCACTAAAAAAGTATTTTATAATTCATTTAATAGCTGGTGCTTGATGCACTTCCAAAAATAGATATGCCTGGGACTACAACAAACTAGAACAATCAGTAAAAGATCCAGATTAGAAACAGACTTAAAAATACTGCTCACACTTAACAAACTCCAATATCTGTCGCGAGAAAATCTGATTTTTTTAGAATATATTTAATTTATGCTTGATAAAATATAAAATACATTCTATAAAATCTTCACTAATTAAGAGTTTAAATAGTTTCCTGATAATAATTCAAATAAACGAAATAATTGATACCTTTAATATAGTATTTTTTTTCTTAAAGTCTTGGCTAAAGGTTACAAGTGAAGGGTAACTTCTTTATTTAATTAACGTACTCCACTTTAATGGGAATATACTTTTAGAAGAATGAATAAATAAATAAAATTGAATCTCATTAGAATGCTTCGATTAAAAATTTAAATTATGATGGGTAACTATAATCATTTGTGATATCTATAGTAATGCATTTCAGAGGACCTGTGATTCTTGGTCAATTTTCGGTACCTACTTCTGAGTAGTTCTAGCCAGCTCTTGATGAGCTTCGATTGTTAGGTATTTATTATTTTCTTTGTTCATAAAGAGATGGATTGTACCTAAAGAAGAACTATGAACTGGTATATTGATTGCTAACTTCATTTTAAAAATCGCAGTGTTAACGAAACTATGTTTGTAAAAGAGCTAATATCATAGAACTTCATACTTCGATAAAGTTATTATTAAATAAATAATTCATCTCAAGAGCTACAATTAATTAGAAAAGATACCTGCACTAAATAAGACTAAATAGTTATTATATATTATCAAATATAGACTTGCAAAGAATGAATGAAGAAGTATTATCAGATCATGCACAATAGGCCTAATGATATGAAAGGCAATAAAAAGTATGAATTCAAAATATTGACATCTTTTAAAAAATAATGTAAACATGTTGAAATTCTGGAAGAGAAATTAGAGTAAATAATAAAATAATTCATATACGAATCTAAATTGAAATCTTACACATTCAATTAAATTATATTTGAACACTTTAGTTACTCCTCGAATTAGATAACATGAACCGTATTGAGATATAATTGAGAGTAGTGTTTTGATATACTTAAAGACAGACCGAATAAAATATTATAGTTTCGATGTTTAAAAGTTTATTAAACAATCATATAGCTTCTGGATATCATTTTTATTCATTAATTTAAGATACAACATGCAATAGGTTAAGCTGATCTTTTTGTGTTTCAAGAAAAACTTCTCAGTTTG
Organism: Caprella mutica; assembly: GCA_947561585.1. Taxonomy (NCBI): domain Eukaryota; kingdom Metazoa; phylum Arthropoda; class Malacostraca; order Amphipoda; family Caprellidae; genus Caprella; species Caprella mutica. Next base: position 91,195 of record CANNZV010003425.1, read on the forward strand.
TTAAATACTCTCAGTCTCTTCAAGTACGTCATGGAAATAACAAGAATTGGGCACCAAATACAGACTGGAATTATTTTGGAGATGTCAAAAGACATTGTAAACTAATAGAAAGTTGATTAATAGAGTATTACAATAACATAAATAGGCAAGTAGATGCTTACCAATTTCCTTCAACAACAATTAGATATCCTTACACAAATCATGTGATCAGTTACAGTAAACATGTAAAAAAACAGAATTAAAGCATATTTAGGTGGTAAATATAAATCAGAATGCATTTTAGACAAGCATCCCTAGAGAAAACAAATACACATTATTACTCCTCCATGACACCACATTGGATAAAGTGATAAATTGTTTTCCTATAAAATATAAGGTAGAGGTACAAATAATTATTGAAAGAATCAGAATTAATAATTCATTGTTAAGTTAACACTAAAGATCAAATTATCTTTGAAGTTTATGTTGGAGATTTTAGATTAATCAAGAGATATAATAACTGTAAGTTTTCTCATTATTTAATAAATGTTATACCTCTATCCAAGCCCTTCAGTTTCATCCGGTCTATGATTTATAATAATCAAACCGTACTCAAATACGGGTTACGTTAACTCAAGCATTCGTATATAATTTAATTGTGTAATATCTGTCTGAAAAGAACTTTCTATCGACCAGAATAGTAGAAACTTTGTCTAAAAATCAAAAACTAGTAAATTTTCAAATAAATTATGTTAAAATATTAGTTTCTTAACTCGAACTATGACTAACCCTTCTCAACATTCGTGACAAACTCTATACAAACATATTTTGGAACAACTAAAATTTCTTCTTGAATGTCCTCTCCAGGCTACGGTAATTAAGTAAATTTCAGTAAATTTTGTTCCAACACCTTTTCAGTTATGCGAAAGGCAAGATGATAAATAAATAAATAAATGGCGGGTATAATATAACCTTCCGCAAATCTGCAAAGATGATTAGGTTGGCAGGGCCCTTTAAAGCAAATAGAAAGATATTTAGTTCATACCTTAAAGGACCTCTCCAGGCTCCAGGAAAAAAATGAATATATTAAATAATATTATAGAACTAAGGTCTACGATCATTACTCTGCAAACCGCATACAATTCGGTTCAGTATATATTTTATTATTTGCTTTTAAAGTTTTTAATACTCTGTGAGCAACAATTGAGTGAATCACTAATCTGACGCTGAGAAAAAAGATTGTACACTCTTTGTTTTGATTTCAAATTTTAATTTTATAAACAAACCATGCGTTTTCAGTCTTTATTTTAGATATTAATTGTTTCCTAAAGTATAAAAATGTTTCTATTATAAGTTTATTCAATTTTATACCTTTACACGAATATTAAATGGATTTATTAAACCTATTACCTAGTTGACAATCAAAACAAATGGTGTACATTCATTTTCTTCAGGCTGAAAATTTCTTAAATTAGAAGTCGGAAGTAAAATAGGTTTTGTAGAGTTTTGATTATAAAAATCTTTAAAAGCATATAAAATTAAAAATATGCTACCAAATTTGATGCAGTTTGCAGAAAATGATAAGAAACATTAGCCTCGTTGAATAAGGCAATAAAAATATTGGCTTGGAGGGGCCCTTCAACTTTGAATTGATTATACCTACTTAGTTGACTTCAAAAAATGGTGTACATTATTTTTCTTCAGACTGATTATATTATCAATTCGAAAATTAAACGGGTATTGTAGAGATGCAGAAAAATCTCATTGAATGGATTCACTTAACTAGGAATGTGACGAAAAGGGACACAAGCACCGGTGGCTGCACTCACGGATGGAAGAGGGAAATGAAAAGGTGATAGTAACTGAAGCCTGCGAGTCTACCTAACACAAAATATAACCTCGTAGTTGAAAAGAATAACCCTAGCACTCTCCACTAAAACTGCAAGTAGTGTTAAATAATGATAAAAATGAAATAGACATACATTATCCAAATTCGGGGACCAAGGGTCGCCACCCGCCTGCTCTACAATTTATAGCAGACAACTTCATGATAGAGCCCCTTGGGACTGAATATTATAAATAAAGATGACGAAACAGCAGTATAAATTTATAAAAAAAATGATGGAAAATAAATCCAATATAAAAACATTACAGTAATTACTAGTTTCATTCATCTAATTTTCTCACTAACAGTAAAAACTAATAAGTGACGCAATAATTTGTTGTAATATAGGTGGGTACTATCTTTAAATATAGTTATTTATACATGTTAAAAGGTCCCCTAATTTATTTTATTCTATCAATCAGATGAGCCTAATGTTTCTTATCAACTTCACCTAACTAGAAAAGGTAATAACACACACTCTGGGATACTGCAGCTTTATTGATCTCTCGAATAGAAGTGTAATCTATTCCTTAACCAGAAAAAAACATAGTAAGGGCATGTAGTAATTTTATAGGTTATACTGCCAACAAAAACTAGATAGTAAACACAGTGACACGAGTGTCAACTTAAATTTTTTGTAACTGTTAATGAATTCTCTAGAGACTCGTGAATATACTTGTCTTTAGATGCCTCAGATTTCCATCTTCCGTGTTTCTTCAGTAGTCTGTCTGTTATCCCATTTGCGCCAGCGGTAGTAGCACCTCCTGAACGAAAACTGTGCAACCCGTATTCAGCATGATTCGGAACAATATCCTTGAGAAAAAAATGGGATTATTATGGGATTACGATATGGGATTATTAGCGCGGCTCAGTTGCCAATTATTCCCTTTCTTAATCAAGGTTTTGAATATGAAATCACCATCAGATAATTCACTCTTCACAATACTTAAATATCTGCACAGCACTTGCATTTTGTCGTCCTCTTTGTTACCTGTAGATATTAGAACTTTATCTCCTTTGCTGTATATGTCAGTTTTACTGTTAGGCAGCGAAATTTCGAGATGGTCTTTTTTGAAAGATAAATCTCTGAGTTTTATTCTGGAAGTTTCATTGAAACGGAAGAAGCCGTGAAATGCTACTGAGCACATACTTGCGAACCTGAGCTCTCTTAGTGAGGATTTAGTTTGACCAAATTTCGCAATAATAATATTCATTAGGTTCTTATCAACTGGTTTCATGCTTTTCGCTCTCCGACCATTTTTCCTTCTGCCCCCTTCAAGAACTAGATTCGGGAGCGAGTGTAGGGTTGGGTCAGCTGTCCCCCTTATCTTGTGCATCCACTTTATGCCGTAAAATGCATTATTCAGGGAAGAAACAGATTTCCCAGCGTTAACTAGATGCGTTAGGTAGAGCCCAAGTACTGCTCCTACGTCGCTATTGTTGTTAGTGCTTACATTCTCTTCTCTCCATTTGTTCCACTCGTTGTATTCGCTTACGTAAGCTCGTACTGTAGCAGGCTCTCTACTTTTTGTAACGAGTGCTTTTGCTTCTTGAACCAATTCTTTGAATTCGGAGTTTCCGTTCGCTTGAAAGTCATTCACCCAGAAACCATCGATCAGAAAGTCTTTTAGCTATGGGAATAAGGAAAATTGTGTAAACAAAAAAAGAAAGGAAGTTAAGTTATTAAACCAGAGTCGAAAACACTGGAAAACTATCAGTGTGATTCATTATTAATGATTACGAATTTTAAATCTTATTTTCAAAACTAGTACATTAGATTTAAATTTCCCATTGAACACGGATTTGGAATTAGGGCTAGTAAAGAAATTTGTAGGATTTTTGTATTCTATATAATCAACAACAAACGACGCGAATTTCCCATAATCGTCGCACAAGAGAGGCCAAAAGTATGAACTTCTCCATTTTGGAACTACAAGGGTTCCCTTTGCTCTGCTCTTTTTTAGTTGGCTTACAGTTCTTCCAATCAGATGCACTGGAGGAACTAACCAATTGTTCTCGTCGCTCCAATCAAAATTAAAGCAATCAGTTCCTAAGGAATTTTCACAATGATAGAGGGAGTTAAATTTAATGCATTTAGTGTTACAAGAATTAGTGAAGCGATCGATTGTATGCGGTCCCCAAACTTTATCGAAATAACTAAACACGTTATTGGACACAGACTATTCGTCGCTATTCCGGTTTCTACTTAAAGAATCTGCGATCTTGTTTCGTTCTCGCTCGATCCATTCTGGAAATATTTATATCCTAGATTCCCAACATAACTTGTTTATACTTAAGATAATTTCATGTAGTGTCAGAATCATACTACCGGTTTTTTTACTATTTTTACCGCGTTCAAGTTGTCGCAAAACCATTTAATCTTAGTGTCGTTCAATATGCATCTAAAGTTGTAAAGAATCAGGAAAAATGCCCTTAACTCTTTATGAGTACTGCTCTCTGATGTCTGATTTGAACACCATGGGAAAAAGGAATCAGATCCTGATAATTCCACAATATATCCACCTCCACCAATGTCGCTTGCATCTGTGTAAATAGTGAGAGAAGTTTGATTATTAGGCACGATTGAGCTGGAAATTGTATCTTTCGTGAATTCAGAACTCCAATAAAGCAATTCTTCCTGTGCACCTTCTGAAATTTTTAAATATCTATCCCAGTATTCAGAATCCCTAATACACATTTGCAATCGTTTAGTCATAAGAAGAGTTTTAATGCCGTTTGCTTCTCTAGTAGCAATAATAGTTCCGGTTACCTAGACAACTGCCTAGCAGTTACTGGTTTTTCTAGAGTTCGATTTATTAAATTCCTAGATCTTATAATTTTATCTTTAGGTAATTCGATATTCATAGTAGTGAGATTGATAGAGACGCCTAACCATTCTAATTGTTTATTTGGTTTCCAAATAGATTTCTCCTCATTAATAAAGAATCCTGCATTGTAAAGGTCGCTTTTAATTTGTTCCGTTTGAGAAATTAACAGAAGTTCACTGTGATTAACTATTATGCCGTCATCTAGGTACATAATGATTCTCATTCCTAGTTTTCGCCAATGACATATTAGTGGTCTAAGAACTTTAGTAAATATACTACATGCTGACGACAGTCCAAATGGCAACACATTGAATATATAATATTTTGTTGTTTGGTCATCGTTTCTCCATGCAAAACAGAGATAAGTTCGGTGTTCTGAATATATATCTACGTGATGATACCCAGATTTAAGATCAAACTTAGCCATATAGTAATCAGAATTTAAGTACTGTTTAAGGATATTCAGCCCTTCATATTTAACAGAAAATTTGAATATATGGTTATTTACATGACGTAAGTCCAATATCAATCTTTTCTTGCCCGTATGATTTACTGACACTGATAAGCGATTTATGACGCAGGGTTTCGAACTAGTTTCTGTAATGCAACCTGAGAGTAAGAGTTTAGAAATTTCTTTGTTAACAAAATCCCTTTCGTTCAACGCACTTTTATTGTTTTTTAATTCCTTTATTCCGGGAGTTGTGAAAAAAGGTATCTTGTATCCATATTTTATCAAATCTAATATAAAGGTGTCTTTAGTAATTTTGGCCCAAAATCCTATACATAATCTTAAACACCCAGACACGAACACATTATTAACGTAACTCACCGAATTAGTACTGCAACTGCGCTTTTCGTCGCCGGCTCTAGAGGCCAAATGCTCATAGCGTTTCAGGTTACTAGCACTAGAGGCTTCAGAGCAGTGCTCGATTGAGGAAATGGGGTCCTCACCAGTATGATTTACGTTGGTCAATTCAGTATCCTCGACGATGATTTCTATTAAATAATCATCGTCGAATGAAGAGGGCTGTCCGAAAACGCTTATATTAGGAAACTCTATATAATCTTCCAAACTAATATTAACATCTTCTAAATCCAGATTGATGCTAGTTTGTTCTTTCGAACTTAAGATCCTTTGACTTAGGACAGTTTGATCTCCAATGTCCACTAACGCCGCAGCCGTAGCACTTGTCGTTGGTAGAAAAGATGCGGATCTGTCGTTGACCTCGAAAAAACTGAGTACGAGGATTAGAAGAAGTGGAAGCTTCGTCGAGTTTTGCCTGTTTTGCCTTGTGAAACTCTTGTTTCTTCTTTCTTTTGGTTTGAGCAGCGTTTTCGGCCTTTCGTAGACGCTTTTCGTCTTCAGAGTCGCTAGCGAGGTCATCAGAAATGTATTCATTAACGGTAGCCCACCCGCAGTCTGATCTGTCTGCAATTCTAATGAGTTTGAACCTTTTATCAAGTTCTACCTTGGCTTCGTCGACTTTAGCAATGACGCCGTCGTAGTCTTCTCTGGTGGCTCTTTCTTTAGCAGTAGCGAGTATTGGTGTCACCTTCTGAATGAAATTAGCTTGAATTTGGTTGCCCTTCGATTTAAACTGAACGTTATTAACTGGAGCAGCTTGTGAGTGAGCGGCAAGAGAGCTGAATTTTTCGTCGAAATATTTTTTTGAGGTTTTCAAGATCGGACGACATCATGAACAGAGAGCAAATAAAATAAGCTACCTAGTTAAGAGATATCAAAAGCCAGAATGCGGAATACTACTCTCCCATCACGCTTATTACCTTTCCAAACTAGTTACGTTGATAAACCATTTATATTCTTGATAACAATAACATAAATATATTTATCATTTTGCTGCAAGACCCATGAAATTTGAATATTTAAAGATTTATAATCAAAACTCTGCATCACACGTTTTACTTGACTTGCTAATTTTCATTCCGAAGAAAATAAATATACACCGTTTGTTTTGAATGTCTACAAGTTATATGTAATCATTTCAATATAAAATATTCCTGAAAGGGAATAAAATTGGAGAAACTTATTATAGAAGCGTTTTAGACACTTCAGGAAACAATTTAAATCTCAAATGAAGGCCAAACATACGTTGTTTGTTTATGAAATTTAAATTGGAAATCACACCCAAGACTGTACAGTCTTTTTCTTCGGTGTTATAGTTGTGTTTCGTACAATTGTAGCACACAGGGTATTAAAAAATTTAAAACAAAGAAAAATATATACTGAATATATACAAAGTTGGATTATCCTTGATCTTAGTTTATACAATATTTTGTAATAAATTCATACTTTCTCCGAGCCTGGAGAGGACATTTAATCAAAATATAGAATTCTTTCAAATAATGAGAATTTCTTTTTTTTCTAAAATAAATATTAGTAATTTTTACCAATTCTTCTTACTCGGCTGTGTGAAAAGTATAAACTTTTGTTAAACTTAGTAAATATATTTTTCCACCTTCAAATAGATTAATTAAAGTTATCTATAAGATGAAATGTACAAGGTCATTCTGTTCATTGCTCAATGAATGCTGCAGTTACCCCTATAAATTTTCTATGAAGCATTAAGTGAACCACGTGGATTTCATCGCACAAGATGTTTTCAATTTGTCTCATAGTCTGTAAATCTTTAACTAACAATTTCATTTCAATAAAGTTAGCATGGATTATTTCTGATGTTCATATATATTGTTAAGTGTTACCAATATTAGATAATGCTTGAAATGATAATCTATTAAAACATACATAACCATTTTATTTTTTCACTAAATCCTCTCAGTCATCCAAAGCTGATTTCCAAGATCGACTGAGATAAATTTAAGACCATACTCCAAAGGATCATTTCTTTAGTATGTTGTTCTTGAAGCAAGTTTGAATCTTGCCAAATTTTGACCCACGATGATGATTGTTAGAGGTCAGTTCTGAGCGGGAAATTGCCTGGTTTTTCCGGGTCCTGATGACCGTTCCGTACATTTCGGTGTTCGGATGAACTGACTGCCAGCTGAGTGGATCAGAACTACTTTTTTGATGCTCCCTTAGGGGGCTCTCTAAATTGAACAGAATTAAGGACGTTAAAATTAAATTCATGCCACAAATTGAATATTTATTTTCCTTATTCAAGCAAATGGTATTATTTTTTCATTTGAGTCTAGTGCCCCGTACACACTAGACCCTAAAAAGTGCATGATCCCGCAACACAAACTAAAATCTAGCTGATTTAGTGCCAACTAGATCAATTGTATGTGTCCAAGTGAGTATTGAGAGCGGGCATTCTTTTGCGGCTGATGCTGCAACTTTCAGTAGCAATCTGATAGCTCATTGAGTTTTACTGCGTTTTTCATTGTCTGTGGCTAATAAAAACGGTCTATTGTAATAATAACAAGGGGGAGAAAATTCACCAAAAAAATTGAAATCAATATTAAAGAATTTAAATAATGCAATTAAAAAGGTTTTAAAATAATTAATTATTGTTTTACTGAATCAGTTTAATAAAAACAAGGCAGGATCTCTCAAATTAGGCACCTACTCATGTATTTTATACTCTTTATAACAACTTCTATTTTTCACTTTTTGAACAAGTCGTCTTTCTTGTGAACCTTTTTTTTATAAGTTAAAAACGTAGCATCTATTCATGCCTAGTGTGTACACATCGCACACTTTATGATACCATTGCCCAGCCATGTGCAAGATACATTAAAGGTCCCCTCCAAACAAATTTTTTTATTGCTTAAATCAACGAGGTTAATGTTTCTTATCATTTTACTGCAAACCCCATAAAATTTGATAGCATATTTTTAATTTTATATGCTTTTAAAGATTTTTATAATTCAAACTCTACAAAACCTACTTTACTTCCGACTTTCTAATTTTCAGTCTGAAGAAAAAGAATGTACACCATTTGTTTTGATTTTCAACTAGGTATTTGGTTTAATAAATCTATTTATTATTCGTTTAAAGGTTTAAATTTGGATAAACTTATTATAGAAACGTTTATATACTTTTAGAAACAATTAATATCTTAAAAGAAGGCCAAAAACGCATTGTTTGATTAAAAATCTAAATTTGAAATCAAAACAAAGAGTGTACAATCTTCTTTCTCAGCGTCAGGTTGGAGATTCGCTCGATTGTTGCTCACATAGTATTAAAAAACTTTAAATGCAAATAATAAAATATATGCTGAACCGAATTGTATGCGGTTTGCGGAATAATGATCGTAGACCTTACTTCTACATATAATATTATGTGATAAACTCATTTTTTTTCCCGGAGCTTGGAGAGGACCTTTAACTTACAAAGTAAGCTACGCCTTGATACACATTTTAAATTCTTCTGCGCATAAACAAATACGCACATACGAACGCACAGATGTGACCCTGCAATATTAGATTGCAAGCCATATATACTATACAGTATACAGCAAGGTTTATATACACTGTATTTTATGAGCCTTGCTATACATCGGGTTAAACAATTTTTAAATGGTATCCGTACACTGCATTAACAATCATGGGCAAATCCTTATATACAAATAACTTTTCAACCCGCTGTACAGAATATAGAGTATGTAAAGTAATATTGCAGGGTCACATCTGTGCGTTCGTATGTTCGTATTTGTTTATGCGCAGAAGAATCTAAAACTCGTATCAAGACATTTAGCATACCTTTTTAGTTAATATATTTTGAGAATAATCAAGGCAATGCTAAAATTAGCAATTTAGTCAAATAAAAAGAAATTAAGCTTTCAATTCTAAAAAGAACAAATAACATACCTTGTTTCTATGTAATTATAATTAACCCAGGCCACCGAAGCGTCTTTCACAACAAAGCTTTTATCATCTTAATATGAAATAATAAAAATAATATATTGCAAAGAACACTTATTTTGATCTAATGGAAACATTTGATTTTAAGTTAAGTCATTATTTTTAATTAAAAGAAACATATTCAAAAATGAAAAACGACAGTACTGAATTTTGATTTATTCCAAATTTCTGTAGCATGTAATTTATGAATATGAAAATAAGATGCTTATCATGAATATTGTTAAAAATTGATAGAAATTAACATTACAATAAAAGTGGTAGAATTGTTTGATACAAACTCCTTGTCCATCTAGTTAAACATTTCGCCAAACTATCCAATTGCAAATTATAAAGTAAAAGTTAAAGTTAAATTTTTCAAAACTTTTTTATTTATCATAAATCAGTAATGTTCCATGTTCAGAGTGTGGCAAATGATAAATGTCAAATAATAAATTAAGTTCTTCATTTCACTAAATATTTTATTATTTGCTTTTAAATTTTTTAATACTCTGAGAGCAACAATTGACAAAATCACTAATCTGATGCTGAGAAAGAAGATTGTACACTCTTTGTTTTGATTGTAGATTTAGAATTTTAAACAAACAAACAATGTGTTTATTGCCTTCGTTATAGATATTAATTGTTTCCTAGAGTATATAAACGTTTCTCTATTAAGTTTATCCCATTTTATACCTTTACACGAATATTAAATATATTTATCAAGCCTAATACCTAGTTGACAATCAAAACAAATGGTGTACATTCTTCATCTTCTGCCTGAAAATTAGAAAGTCGGAAGTAAAATAGGTTTAATAGAGTTTTAATTATAAAAATCTTTAAAAGCATATGGAATTTAAATTATACTATCAAATTTGATGAGATTCGCAGTAAAATGATAAGAAACATTAGCCTCGTATGTTGATTCAAGCAATAAAAAAATCTGCTTGGAGGGGACCTTTAAATAACTTGTAAAATGAAAAAAAAAATGCATTTTCCACTACTTCAAATCTCTTTAGCAGGCTTCAGTGACAATTTCAGCACCTCTAATGCCCATATTACACTGTGGCGCTTGCCATGGCGTTCGCCACAGTTTTGCTATTTTTCTCTCTAACTCCGCCCCTTTTCTCTCTAATAGCGAACAATGCCATGGCGAGCGCCATGAAACTGTGATCGCTCTCCGTACGATAGAACGAACACCGCCATCGTTTTAGAGGTAATGAAATTGTCACTGAAGCCTGCTGAAGAAATTTGAAGTAGTGGAAAAAGTATTTTTTTTCATTTTACAAGTTATTTAAGACTTTGTATGGCTACTGCGTGATACATTGTAGAATCGGCATAAGAAATAATCAGGTTTTGTATAAAAAGAATCAACGCTTCTGTGTAGAGTGAACACTGTACAGTGTTGCCATACAATCAATAGAATTTTTTTTAATATATACGTATGGAATTGCGTCACAAAACTATCAAGAAGATAATTAACTCAATAAATATATTCGTGATGACCTCGAATTTTATTGTTACGATTCACTTCATAGTAAATTTTTCAATCTTCCCTAAATTTCAATGCATCACGACCCAGATTTAGAGTAATTTTAAAATTATTGGGATAAAATCCTATTCTTCGCAGGGTACAGGAATATATATGTTACTGTATCCTGATTATACGTACTATGACTACCACCTGCTGCACGATCATTGCCATATCGACTCGTCTAGTGTAATAGCAATTACTGAGAATGGCGAGCGCCATATCTGTAGAGAGAGACAATAGCGCCATGGCGAGCGGCACAGTGTAATACGGGCTTTAAGCCCGTATTACTCTGTGGCGGTCGCCACGGTTAATTTTGTTATTTTTCCGTCTAACTCCGCCCCTTTTCTCTCTAATAGCGAACAATTCCATGGTGAGCGCCATGAAATTGTGATCGCTCACTGCGTGGTAGAATGAACACCGCCACCGTTTTAGATGTGATGAAATTGTCACTGAAGCCTGCTAAAGAGAATTGAAGTAGAGGAAAAAGTATTTTAAAAGTTATTTAAGACTTTGTATGGCTACTGCGTGATACAAAAAAAGAATGAACGCTTCTGTGTAGTGTCCAGTGTTGCCATACAATCAATAGAATTAAAAATTTTAGTACTACATAGGCATGGAATTGCTTCACACAACTATCAACAAGATAATTAACTAAATATGTATTCGTAATGACATCGAATTTTAATGCTACGACTCATTTCATAATAAATTTTTCCATTTCCCCTAAATTTCAATGCACGATCACCGCCATATCGACTCGTGTAGTGTAATAGAAATTTTGAGAATGGTGAGTGCCATATCTGTATAGAGAGACAGCACCGCCATGGCGAGCGCCACAGTGTAATATGGGCTTTAAACGGCGGCGGTGTTTGTTCTATCGCAAAGTGAGCGATCACAATTTCATGGTGCTCGCCATGGCATTGTACGCTACTAGAGAGAAAAGGGGTGGAGTTAGAAAGAAAAATAACAAAACTGTGGTGATCGCCATGGTGAGCGTCACAGTGTAATATGGACGTAAGAAAAAGAACAGGTGAATCTCTGTGTATTCTACTTCAGTAATCTTCGGGCATCATAATACAATTAGCCTACCTATATTATTCTAGCATTTGATTGAAAAGATTAAAACGGAATTTCAATAATACCAACTCTATAAACAACGGTCTATCGATTCGATATCTTCTTGTGTCGAATTCAAAGCTGGGACAGCGGATATCTAAATTTATTAGTTAGTTTTAATCGAATCGATTAATAAAAAACCCTGAAATTGACATCATAAATCTCCTTCTATTTTAGATGTCGAATCAATATATAATTTAATACATCGAAAAATAGTAACGAAATCGATAGATAGATATTTTTCTATGAAAACGATGCATAAATCTAGATATTAAAACGATGTATATTCGATGCGTGTAAAAAGATATGGAAAAGCTGTTATGAGTCTCATATTTTCTGCCGTCTGTTTTAGTCTTATAAAAATACAGTGAAACTCCTGAGTTATTAAAATTTTGTTTCTTCATAACTCAGAGCCACTTCATAGCTCAAGGACACTGATTCTTTTCTATGATTAAAATCTTGGAGAAAATTGCGGTATTTGAGTGATAACTAGGACGAAATTCATGACGTGTATCGTTTTCTATAATTGAAACAAATTTGAAAATACTTCATAACTCCGCGGTGCATTTCATAACTCAGGTCCTTCATTACTCGAGTGAACTAATTACTCACCTATATAAACTGAGTGAGAGTTAATCTATGGTCAAATTTTAATTTATTCATTGAAATTTCATCACAGAGCTTTCAACTTTATTTAGCTAAGTCATGGCCTCAAAACATTTTCTTTAATTTGAACTCATAGAGAATGAAATTTTAAGGAGTAACAATTCTATAAAAATTTGACCATCTTATTATGTACAATTTGTAATAAGAATAAGTTTTGATTTTGGTTATAAAAGCGGTGTTTGTCTATATAGTAATATTCACTTAAAAGTATCTCAAAGTATCTCCAAGTCGCTTAATATCAACCCTACAAACAACGGTCTGTCGATTCGATGAAACAATCCATTGATTCGAGATCCCAGGCAATCGAATTGATATACGTTGTTTATACTGAATATTTTTTTGATGAAATGCATCCCCGGTGGCACAGTGCCTGGGTACATATACCTGACCGCAGAATATCTGCTTGGATGAAGGTTCGATACCCCGACAAGTCACTTTATTTCTTCCCATTTAATTTTTATGTAACATTGTTTAAATTAATATGTACTCAACCTAAGTAAACTATATGCAGTGAAGTAAAAGATTTAATTTTGATTTTTGAATTTATTTGCTTGTTAGATATATAATCGGACGTCGGTTCGATACAGATTCCCTATGGTAGTAGCAAAGATTTGCTTCTTTTTATTAACGTCTATTCGACGCATAATTTGTGACTTTTCATCTCGAAATACACGTATTTCGAGATACGTGTATTTTTAGTGGTGCACGGCATCTTCGAATCGAAGCCAAAACGATATCAGAGAGCGGATTCTAGCTCTATTTTCGAATTCATTTCGAGAAAAGCCTTGCATGTATCCAGATGATGTCATTTCGATGCCGATTGTTTTAATGGGAAGAGGGTAAAAAAATTCAACGTTGGTGCGTTTTATTTTCATATCATATATTTTATCATAATATGATAAATAGACATTGATTATAACGGATAAGACATATTTCGTCTGAAATCACTGTATTTTCAGAGAAGACAAGAGTTTTTATAAGTTAATATAAGTTTATGCGAACATCGGATAGAAGGCGTTGTTTTCATTAGCTAATTCCTAAACGTTACAGAACAATCTTCACGAACGTTTATAGAATGTCTGTTTATCATCACAAATAAGCTATAAATAAATGGATTTGTGCTTTATATACAATATACTAACAAATAAAGTATTTTCAGAGTTATAATTATTGATATCACTCACAGATATAGAATTTTTTTGCCCAACGATTGTGGAAACACAACAAGATGGCGTGGCGTCAATGACTCTTGCATAAGCTTGTGCTATTAATCACCAGATGGTTCTTGGTCAAAATAAATTAATTTTTCTTTTCTTTAATAAGTATTATTTAGGTGAACAGAGTATGTAATCACACATAATTAAATATATTGATTCAATTAAAACATAGATTAACAAATGTTTGATTTTACGTCTCCCCCCCCCCCCCTTTAAGATTCTAGCATCTTTCAACGAATTTATTTTGTATTGGATATTTTCCCACACTTTCTAGTTAATGGGATGAAATGATAACCTTGTGGGATGAAATATTCGAATTTTACCGAGGCCGATGAAAAGACGCTATTCTGTAAGTTAATAATGCCGATCCTGTTCTTTTTTGTATTAATAATCGTAGGTAGTTCTTTTTTCAAATAGCTAACCGAAAAATATTAATTTTTTACACCATGAATTAAATAGTTAGAAGGATACACGCACTCGACAGAAATACCGACAAAGAAAAAGAAGGTGACGTCACTTGGAATACGATTTGAAGGTTCTTGTATTGTTTACTTTGAGTCTGTAGCTCAATAGGTACTAGCTTTTCTGTAGCTTAATACTAGTTTTCAGAATACAGCTATTAGCTACTTTATTCTATACAGTATACAAGTCTTTTTTTAATCTATTTTGTAAATTTGTATATATGTTATGAACAACAATATAAAGTGAGTGATCTATGATTTTCATTCATTCCTTAATTGAAGAAATCCGCCGACAAATATTAATTATATATATTTTACCATATCGATTTTATCGTGATAAGTAGTTATTATACCTACATTTTTATAATAGAAATTATTCTATATAGTTCTTCAATTTCAATCATTGTTGGAGAATACACAATCGATCGTAGTCGACACAAATCCGATTATTATTGAATATCATCTGAGCTAAATTCGATAAATGATTTCAGTATTAGGTATAGTATATATATAATTATATATTAACATTTACGATGCATTTAATTATCTATTTGACCAATTAATCAAAAGTTATTTCATGAAGATCTATAACCAAATATTTCCGTGCGAGTATCTGTATACCAGGTGACGTCATGAGTCGCTCGCGTGACGTCACACTTTCGCGTCATTTTCAAGTGCGAGTATCCTTCTAACTATTTAATTCATGATTTACACCATAGGTCTTTGTACCTACCATACGCTTACCTATTAATTATTTATTTTTATCTAGGATTAAAGTAACCTACCATACAGTAGGTGGGGTCCGGTCAAGAGCCCCCCCCCCCCGGTCAAGAGCCCCCCGGTCATGACCCCCCCCCCCCCCCGGTCATGAGCCCCCCTAGGTCATAAGAACCACCCGGTCACGAGCCCCCCTCCATGTTTTTTTAATCCTTATTTACCTAGTTAAACAAATGAAGAACTACTTAGATAGAAATAACTGAGGGTTGCTAATGTAGTTTGTTGTATCCGCTAGATTGTTGTACTGCACACTTCATGATTGTTTAATGACCTGGCAGGGGGGTTCAAACTATTAGTAGGGAGAGCGACAAGAGAGCTACAAGACCTCTTGAGTTGGTTCATTGTGAATTGGCTGGACCAATAGCCAACGAATCAAATGAAGGATTCAAGTATGCAGTGTGTTTCATCGACGATTACTCATCTGCTAATATAGTGTACTGTATTAAGAAAAAGTCTGATTACAATTAAAGCATTTGAAAGATTTCTTGCAGATTTATCACCATACGGATCAGTCAAGAGATTGTGTAGTGATAACGGTACGGAGTTCACCTCTCAAAGTTTTCAAGAGACAATAGTGAAGAATAAAATAAATCATGAATTTTCAGCACCATAATCGCCACATCAAAACGGAACTGCGAAAAGGGCTTGGAGGTCACTTTTCGAGATGGCAATTAGATGCATGCTAATAATATAAGCGGAACTGCCTAAATCTCTATGGCCTTATGCTATAAAGAATGCATCATATGTCAAGAATGGGGTACGGTCAAGAGCCCCCTCGGTCAAGACAAGAGCCCCCCCCCCCCCGGTCACGTGCCCCCCCGGTCATGAGCCCCCCTAGGTCATAAGCCTCCTCGGTCACGAGCCCCCCCTCCCTCCCTGTTTTTTAATCCCTATTTACCTAGTTATACAAATGAAGAACTATAACTTATATAGAAATAACTGAGTGCTGCTAATGTAGGTTGTTGTATCCGCTAGTTTGTTGTACTGCACACTTCATGATTGTTTATTGACCTGGCAGGGGGGTTCGGGGGGTGGCACGCCCCCCGATATACATAAATTTTATGTCTAATCAGTAATGAACTACAAAAGTGTCAATAAGGATTAAATAATATAGGTAAATAAGGATTTAAAAACAGGAGGGCTCGTGACCGGGGGGGGCTCATGACCGGGGGGGCTTATGACCTAGGGGGGCTCATGACCGGGGGGCTCTTGACCGGGGGGGCTTATGACCGTGGGGACTCTTGACCGGTGGGGGGGGGGGCTTATGACCTACACCCACAGTAGGTTGCATACTATAACCTAGCTTAGGGCCTTAGGCTAGCTAAGTATGTACCTATCCTCATCACATCATAATCATATCATGATGAAATATTTCTAACGAAATTTAGATTCATCTCGGTCCTCCGAGGATCTTTCCCATTAATTTTTTTTTGTTCTTAGATGGATAGACATGTAACTGTGTAACCATGTATAGTTATTAATTAATATCTAGATTCTAGATAGATATTCCCTATGATCTATCTAGGATAATTATAATAAAGGCTACCTAACTAGGTATATTATCCTAGGTAAGACCGTAGGAGACACAGGCCATCGAAGACTTCTCTGTCTTCTCAATAGTCGGACTCAGACGCCCTGGTGCCTCGGGCCTGTAAGTCATCTTTATGTAGGTTAGGTATTTCTCGTTTTTAATTCTGATTGAAATAAAAATTATAACTGAATAGATATACTCAATTAATAAGTAACTATTCTAAAAAAAATCTTTCATTTAGTTATATAATTTTATAGGCATCTATATTCCTGTGATCCTATCTTATTTTATTAATTATTTCTAATATTAAATCATTAATTACTAATAAGTATGGTGCAATCTCTTACTCGTCATTTGATTTCTTCATTTAATCCATAATCAGTCCAGGTTAAAAAGCATGTACAAACTCACCTTTTCAATGGCGAGGTTTATGGCAATTGGCAGCCAGCTATTTTGAGCCCTAA
The DNA here is from genome assembly GCA_947561585.1 of Caprella mutica. NCBI lineage: Eukaryota > Metazoa > Arthropoda > Malacostraca > Amphipoda > Caprellidae > Caprella > Caprella mutica. Next base: position 108,471 of record CANNZV010003425.1, read on the forward strand.
CCCTTCATTTGCAAATGGCGAGGAATATCTATTTTTCTCCTATGCTACAATGTTATTTAACTTATTTCGAACCAGTCTGCATTTGGTGCACGAAATCCCACTAACTTTTTCAAAAAGCTGAAAAAAATCCACCAAGAATTTCCAATAATTTGGCTAATCCACCAAAATTTTCCCAATTTTTCCACTGAAAATTAATGGTAACATAGGAATAATTATAAATAGCTACAAATCCACCCACTTTGTTAGAGTATTATTTTCAAAGGGATAAAATTCCACCGACATGTTGGTGGAATTTACCATGAAATACTATCTGGATTTTGGAGAGAATTTATGATAATTTGATCATATCGGAGAGATATTTGGTTATTCTTTTTATGGAGACAAATGGGGATTTGATGAGCCATACTATTTTACTTGGTAATCAATTTTTATGTAGTCTTTATACATGCTAGCTACCTACACTACAACATTCATCATTCATGATTATTTAATGATTTGGCAGGGAGGGTTGAAGGTTTGACGGTTCGAAACTTTGAGGACCAGCATGCCCCCCAGTGCCTCCATCCCCACACTACACACATTATACATAGAGGCTATTTGATGCCCATGTTTCAAAGTGTTGACAAACTCGCCAGTATATTGGTGACTTTTGAGAGGTGAAATAAGTTGAAAAACATGTAAATAACAAGTAAATCCCTGATTAAATAATCTCGAGAGATACACATGCATCAGACATGAAGCATAAGTGATAAGGATGTTTTCAAATGTAAAATCTTCACTAGGAAATCAAATTTAGAATATCTTGAATGTGGCGACCTGCCAGGGTGGAGAAATAACTCTTCTCATTGACTAGATACTCTGTTAGAGATTCAAAATCAACTATGTGAGAACTCATCTTAAACACAACTCTGCAGAAATTACACATTATTTCTTTTAACTATGTAAAAATCAATCATATATTTCATAATATTTGAAAAATTTGAACTCTGCACGCTATACATGATTTACTAATATAAAGCATGGTTAATCATAAATAAACTCCGGGGTTGAGTATTCAAGAGTAACTGTCAGAATTTGAGTTTTCCACATTGGGCGACCTGGATCCATTTTCTCATTAATCTGGCGACTTTCCTGCCACACTTTGAAATATGGTTTGATGCTAATTTGTTCAATCAGAAATAAACTGTTGAAGTACTGAGTCTGTGTCCGTCCGTTGGACTAGTGGGGCGTTGGACCAATTAAAATGGTTATGGCCCAAAAACTTTTCATTTGTCTCTCCAAGAGAAGCTAAATTTCTCTTTAAAATGATCTATTTATCATAAATTCTTATCGTAAAATAACATTGTAGACTTTGTAGCATAGGAAAAATAATATATTTATCTCCATTTGCAATTGAAGGGCACAAAATAACTGTCATTAAGACATTAACTCGCCAATATAATGGAGAGAAAAGACATGCTTTTGTACCTGGGTGTTGGACCATATCAATGAATAGTAACGCAATCAAATGCACTAACCGGAGATACTTACATAGATAAATAACTACTGCGTTATTATATAGGGTGAGCTCTGAGTTATAGAATAGCTCCACATATTTGAACATAATACATGCCAGTCTCAGTCTGCAAAAGATGGGTTAAATTGTGAAGTTTAACCGGCGACTGCCGAGGCCATGAAATTGACCTTCTGACATATCCGACGACAATTTTCTAATTATTTCTTATGTTTACATGTAATTATTGGAGAGTGTTTTGAGATTTTTGGCTATTTTAGAGAGAAGATTGAAAATCTTTGGATACAAATTGCGTTAAAAATTAAATATCTGAACACTGAATGTGCATGCTTTGCTGACTGTTATTTTATTTATTTTCATACCTGCATGCATCATGTTTAATGAATTATAGAATACTATATATTATTATAAAAGTTGAATAATTGTATTAGGTATACCTATACTTTTTCTTATATAATCAAAAATGTGAAACTGTCCAATGATTTGAAGCTTACACTAGTATAAATGGTTAACTGTTTAGGTAGCTATTTTTTTTTACATATTATTCAGCTGTCTATGAGTAATTTTGTTAGCTGCTATTAGTAATTTGAACACTGTTTATGTACATCATCTATAAGAATAATACAGGATAATAATAGTGGAATGATTTGAATTCATGTTTCAAATTGTGGACAAAGACACCAGTCAGTTGGAGACTTTCCATTTTAATAAGTAAGTAAATTAATAAGTGAAATATCTTGCTAGTGAATTTGGAAAGGAGAAATATGATTTAAAATAAGAAAATAAATTTAAATTACTCTTTAAAATAGTCTCTTAAAGATGCACATGCAATATGCATTAGACATTAAAATTTAACCATAAACACATTTTTTAGTGTGAAAAAATTCAGCTGGAAGTCACTAAATTCTCTTTCTAATCATCTTATATGTGGTGACTTGTGACATGACTCATAGTATTTGATGGTGAATTTGGCTGACATATTGCGATTTATCCCTATATAATCAGTAGTTTAGGACAAGAAATAGGAAAAAATTTGGAAGACTATTTATATTCCACCTTGGAGAAAATGACTGAAAATGGTAGCCGATTTTTGAAAAATTCCTTGGAATCCAATACATAAAATACAGACTGAGGTTCACCAAGCTTGGAGACTGGGCAGTCACAGACTTTGCTGCCAATTTTGAGACATGGCCTAGAATGAGTTTGTGATATAAATTATAACTTAATTACATATTTATGAGGTTATTAGTGTAGCTATATTCTGTTCTTCATATTCAATTAATGTTATATAGCTAATCGAAAATTCTAGTAAGACTTAGGACTATTAGGTAGGTAGTATGAGTTAGAACTTAAATGGCAAATCTAGTTAGCTCTAGTCTATGATGTCACTCATAGGTGAGGCTTTAGTCAGGGATTTGAAAGGCTTTTGACCGATATTAACTATAACCCTATAGCTATTTAATTTTTTGAAATATCCTATTTGTGAAGCAGTTGTTCAAGAAATTTTTGATATTTTTTTATTGTTTGTCAATTTGTCATCAACATCTGCCACTTTTATTAGGTATATTTACTTTATCTTTGTGTCTAACAATATATTATTTTGACCATAAAAGTTGTCAGTGAAAAGTTCAGTCACCATATGAGGATTGGGGGTGAAGCAGGAAAGTTATGGAGTACTGACTATCTTCAATTCTTCAGCCCTCATAACCACAGAAACACTAATAAAAAGTATTGCTTAATAATGCAAAATTAATTAATTTATAAATCATAATATGCATTGGACTTTTTCATGCATTATTTAATTATAAATTCAGTTCAACAGGATTTAGACTGAGAAAAAGCTGGCTAAAGTTAATTGGATTCAATTTTCATGTGTGACCCTAGAATTTTAGATTGATATCAGGCAAATTTTCTTGAATACAGAATTAAAATTCAATCTGTCTGTCTCTTTCATGGCTTATCTGCCTGACTACTTGCCTATGTGACAATATTAATACATGAGACTGTAACTTATCTAGGTATTCTGTTTAAAATGTGACTACTGCAGCCACATAATATTCAATGTGCATTACCCCATTCTGCATATCTTTGCAACTATGATAACTAACTTCAAACTTGGTTTCTGCTCCCAAAGACATTAAATATGTGAAGTAACTTGGAGAAGAATGAAGACTCTCCAATAGAGTGATTCGGAGATATATACTTTCTTTGGTTAGTAATATAATTTGTAACTAGAAAATATACCTTGTCTTTTAAGAGTTCAACCTCTAACCAGTCTGCAGAATATGGGATATTTTTAACATTCATGTTCAACCAGTCCTCAATTTCATCTTATATTTAGCTACATGTATTTTGCTGAGAACAGAAGGCAAAGCATAGGATTTCTTATTGAAACTCTTCACCAGTTCCTGCAGTCTGAAACTCCAAGTCTGAATATATCTTATTAGGATTAAGATATTTACCAAACTGCTCTTCTGCAGTTCAGAATATCTATGCCATATTTTATTAACTTTTAAAATCCTTGATGGTGACAGTGGAAACTAGAAATTTGGAAGTAGAAAGTTTGTCAGGATTTTTCATATTCCTAGAAGTTTAGAACACAGTCAAGTTCCAAGCAAGCAATGATTGACCTCCATATTTCATGTGACTCAATAGTTGTTTTCTAAAATCTAAATTAAATAATCCACCCCTCCAAACAATTACTTCATTCTCTCTAAGAAATGTAAAAAAAAACTTTTTCTTACAATTAATTCCAACTACTCCATAATATATTTTATTATTACTTATAATAAATTACATTGGTAATTTAGATTTAGTTATCTACCTATCACAATTTATTGAGAATCTTCTGCTGTTTTCTTGTCATACATGTTCCAATTCATACATACTATCCCAGGGTCTTGTAGCCTCTTTCCTTAAATATGTAATTACTTTGTGAATAGATTTCAAGAACTATCCTGGTCCTGAACTTTGGTCAAGAAGTAATATATGTTCAATAAATATAAAAATACTTCTGAAGTATCCAAATTTTTGCACTCCAGTACAAGATTCGATCTGCAATTTCCTTTTCAAACTAATATGATGATAGAATTGCTCACCAATAGCTACTTAATTTTTAGACTCTAAGCTCATTTTTCTGAACTTGGAGTAAAATATATTGGTTCATATTTCAGAACTTAGGTACTCAGTTGTATTTGTAGTTGGTTATTATTACTATTTTTGATTATAAGTTCCTATTACAATGCTAATTTTGTGAATAATATGGACACAATTGTTTTTGGGGGGAGCTAAACAACTGGATCTATAATCTCTATTTTAACCCTTGTTGCTGATGAATACTTTTTCCAAACTATTTTACATAGTAATTTTTCTGAATCATTCATTTAATAGTTATTGATAAGATAGATAGGTTTGAAGTTTGAACCTAAATTATAATATTTGCTCTGAAGGTCAGATGAATCCCTAAATTTCAACTAGCTACAACAGACTCAAAACTTATGTTCAAGGTGGCCAGATTGCATTTGAATCAACTTTTGAGCCATGATGTAGCTGATTGTAAATAGATTATTTAATTAATAATTGGTTAATTCAATGAACAATGACATTGAGCAATAAATCAATTTATCTTCGTTTTAACAATTGTAGATGTGTTAAATTTCCATTATCTGTTGAAATTATATTAATGGAAACATAGATATTAGGGATGGGATGATACAAAAATTTTCACCGATACCTCTGTTTTTCACCGATACAGATACCCTTCCGATGCCGATACCTAGATTTTCATTGATGCTGATACTTTGACTATTTAAATGAGATTGATAATTTTTTAAAATTAGGATTACCTATCTACATGAAATCATAGTTACATCAATTTAAATTAAAAAATTTCACTGTGATAGATAATTAATAGATAATAAATTGTATTATAATTTTTTTAAATGCTAGTGGTATCGGCTAAGTGCCAACACTTTTTTGCCTATACCAATACCGAGTAGCTACCGATACCAGAAAAAAATGCTGATACCAATATTGAGTACCAATACCAGAAAAATTGCAGATACTTCTGATACCGATACATCATCCCATTCCTAATATATATACATTCAAAATGTCAGTTATTCGATGTATTACCCATGGTTTGCTACTTGAATTATTCACAGATGGTATTTGAAATATGTTTGTTATGTTAGCTACTTTATGTATCTTTATGTAACATTTTTGCTGTGTTTAATAATTACAATATGCCTTGCAACTGAAGATTTTATTGACCATTACATTGTTCAGCATTAAATTTCTTATTTCTGCAGTTTGAATTTGAAAATATTTAATAATTATCTACATCAACATTATCTTATACTTGCATAAGTAAATAAGTGGAGGTTGAAATTCTAATTAAATAATCTAAAATCTAAATTCTCACTTTGCCCAGTTTTGGCATTTCTTTTCAATTTAACATTATAAAATAACTCGATAAATTTATCTCATATTTTCTATTTTACACTCTCGTGAATCCATTGAACCTTTCCAATTATTTGGCTAAAATTACCATTTCGGATTCTAGCACTTTTCAATTTGGTAACTAGCTACCCAACTAAAAGGAAAAATTGCAGTTTCCATAGTTTAGGGTAAAATTTGAATAAGTCATATTGGAATTCATTCTAGTTAAGTCTAAAAAAATTGTAAGATCTTTTATACCATACATTCCACAATCCAATCTGGATTACTTTACCTTAGTGACTGTTTACTACTTGATACAACACTGTCAAAGATTTAAACTCAAGAATTATGTAGACTCTAACTAGTGGTTAGATTTATTTATAGAATTAGTTGAGAAATTCAAATAACTATAATTGACTGGTCTTTTCTTTCTAATTTGTGTTTTTGAAATAAATATATCAAAGACATGTAGCATAAAAATTGAACATTTATTTAATTATGGTAGCTATTAGGAACACATTTTTGTGTATAAGAATTTTTGCAGAATTACCGGAATTGCTCTCCTTAATCAGTATAATTATTTTAATTTTTATAAATCAGTAGAATGATTAATCCGAGATTTTTCTAATTGGTTACTAGTGCTCTCTGGAATTAAAAAATTGTAATCAATTATTAAAAATTTATTTATGAATGAATTACAAAATACTCTCTGAATATTCTAAGAAAATATGTCCATATTCTGCAGACTGAACTGTGACCAGAGTGTGTATTTGTTAAAGAATTAAGTTTGAGATTACTTTAACGCGCAAAATCTAACTATTCATCAAGCCCTTTGTATCTATTTTCATTTTAGCAATGTCAATATGAATTAATAGAAATCATATCTATTATATAGTTATAGTTGAATATGTCATTTTTTTAATTTGCAGATGTGTCTTGAATCATAATTTATTACAAGTGTTGATAATGGAGAGTGATTGAAAGGTATCTTCTTAAGTGTGATTATTTTTCATAAGTTTATGACTCTTCTAGTACTGTGGAATATTGTGAAATAAGAAGAATATACATTTCAGGTGAGTGTTGTTAATATAAATAATAAACAGAAATAAATTACCTACCTATCTTTTATTTTGTAGACTTCAGTCTGATACTGGAAAATAGCTCCATTACCCATCATATTTTAACATAGGAATTTTTCTAAAGTAATTTTCTATTTTGATTGTTGGATGAACTTTTTTATCTTAAAACTGAAGTTGCTTAATTTTTTTGATCATTTGACGCAATCACTGTCACTCACGAGAGAGATATTTCGTTTCCACGAATTATTTCATTACAGTTTCCAAGCGAGGTATTTTCACCACTATAGGGCAATTTGCCTTCCTTTTTTTGCCCTGACGATCGATTTATCATTTTCTATGTTAAGTTGATTTTGATTCAGTTCACGGTAAATAGCTAGTTAAGTGCAACGTACTTACCTGGCACAGGGGGAT